>JAOTQJ010207026.1:0-19217 GCA_025642045.1 Solanum sejunctum
CCACCCCCCGACTGAGATAATTGAGGTATAAACCCCCAATATGGTTGCACACACCTACTACCCCCCGAGAGAGGCAATTGAGGTACAAACCCCCCAATATGGTTGCACTGGCCTACTACATCCTGAGAGAGGCAATTGATGTGCAAACCCCCAACATAGTTGTTTAGGCCTACTACTCCCCAAATGAGGCGTAGACAACTTGCAACACTGTAGATACTATTCATGAAATCAATATATATATATACATTTCTTTCATCATCATAATGTCATAAAAGTCATAGGTCATGCAATAGATCATCAATAGTTTAAGAACCATAACCAGACATTTTATCAATCACTTGATGGGTGTATAATGCTAGTGTAAGACCATGTAATTAAAGAGCAAAATCATGCAAGAAATCTTGAAATAAATCAACGTACCAGCAATTGATAATAACACCTTGCAAAGCACATCAAAATGCTTCATCAAATCTTAAGATAGATCAAAGCTTCACAACTCAAAATATGCTTAAACAATCACACTTTTATAAAACCCCAATATAGTTTATAGTCAAATTCATAATGGAAGACCCATAAGTAAAATCAACTTACAAAAATGTAATTTAGGTAAAAAGAAATCTTGGACACCATGGGTGAAAGGACCCAATGGTTGAAACCCACGTACCTTAGTTTTGGAGAATTCCTTGATGAAGATTGGAAATGGAAACTTGAAGCTTGACTGATGAGTTTTGGCACATGCATTTTGGGTGAAATATTTGTCTAAGTGTTTTAGAGAGTATTGGGAGCTATCTTGTATGATATGAAGGTTAAATATAGCTAAATATATGTATTTTCATGCATAAGAAGACTTAGGCCCAAGAACTAAAAGTCTTGGACTGAAATGAAAAACTGAAAAAAAATACACCATGGAGCGCCCTGGTCGAATTACGCTAGAGGCGCACACTGATTTTTGGAAATCGCAGTTTGTAATTTTTAAATTTTGATATGGTTGCCTTAAAATCAGGGTAAGACCTATTGCGCACTTAGTTTTTCCCCTGATCAAGAATATGATGTCGAATTTTCAATATCACGCATACATTTTGAGATATATGAAAATTATGATTTCGGGAACTTTCAAGGAACATTTTTGGGCACTTTTTGGGGTTGTTTAATAGTTATTTTATTATACACTTTGTAGGATTTGCTGTGAGAGGAGTATCCAATGAAAATTTCCTCATGACTTTTGGAGTCAAACATTTCTTGGAGCATCTTTTCCATTGTTGTGTACTTAACATACACAGTCAAAAGAGTGAAGATGGGCTAGCTTTGGTTTTCTGCCTTTTAGTAACTCATAAGGAGTTTTATTGAAGATAGGTCTAATCTTGCATCTCTTGATGAGATAGCAGATGGTGTTCGCTGCATTAGCCCAAAAGCTCTGCGGAAGATCACTGGCTATCAGCATAGTTCTAGCCATATCTTCCGGACTTCTATTCTTTCTTTCCACAACCCCTTCTTGCTGGGAGTTCTAGCAGCTGAGAAGTTGTGAGTCACCCCATAGAATGTGATGAACCTGGAGTTCTCAAATTCGGTACCATGGTCTATTCTCAAGCTCATAAAATGGCAGTTTAGATTCTTTTGGACCATTATACACAACAAATAGATCAAAAATTTCATCCTTAGATTTTAGAAAAAAGGTTCATATGATCCTTTAGTAATCATCTACAAATACGAAGACCCTATGAAATGCCCTAAAAAGGCCCCAAAAATGTGCTTCAAAAATGCCCATAACCATAATTTTCATATATCTCAAAAATGATGCATGATATCAAAAATCCCACTTCATATTCTTGATCGGGGCAAAATTGAGTAGAAGATGGGTATAACCCCTATTTTAGAAGACCTATAGTGACAAATGATTTTTGTCATCTTTTTGCAAACTAATGGGCATACGCATTGGCTCAGGGATGCGGACCTATCGCGAAGTAGTGTTATCACTTCCTTAATTTTCTTGTTTTGGTCTTAGACATTGGAGACATGGCCCCATGCCCATTTATGCATAAAAACACCTATATGTAGACATTTTTCAACTCTATGTCACTTAAAACACTCTCAACACCCTCTCCAAGACTTAACCAAACATTTCATCCAAATTTTAGTGTCCCAAGCTTAATTTCGGATCTCAAGAACGTCATTCAAGCTTCAAGTCTCTATCAAGTCTACATCAAGGAATTCTCAAGTTTAACGTATGTGGGTTTCATCCATTGGGTCCTTTCACCCATGGATCCCAATCTTCCTATTTTATGAAAATTGCATATTTTAAAGTTGTATTATCTATGAATATCTTTTATTATGGGTTATAAGCATGAAATATGTTGGGGTTTTATGACATATTGATTGAATATGCATGTTTAACTATCTCAAGCTTATATTATGAGTTGATTTTGTCTATTGAGGCTATGCCGGTTTTGATCTATGCAACTAAGATCAATTATGAGATTTGAGGATGGATTTCAAGGTATATTACGTAACGATTTTATAATATGTTGGTGGTTGATTTACTTGATTTTTCTCACATGATCTCACTTTTGAATTGTATGATTTTAAAAAGCATTACACACACACCAAGTGTTTGATAAAATGTCAAGTCAAGAATTCTCAAGTTATTTATATGTTTTAAAAGTCAAGTGACTTAATGATGAATATGGGCTATCAAGTATGTTATGAATTCACGAAATTATCTATGATTATGCAAATATGAAGTTAAGCCCTAGCTTCAAGATTTTCCTCTTGTGAGCTATTCATATTAATGCAAGGGTTCACGTATAATTATGATCTACTCTTATGTTTCAAGTTAGGCTCACCATTAGAGGACGAGATTATTTAAGGGCTATTCATGTTATGATTCTATGTTCACTAAAAGATACTAAAGATATGATTATTTTAATTATTCGATGGGATTAGACTTATCACCGATGCATTGGATGTCGACGTGGACTATTTTCAAGGGTCCATACTCCTTTCCTCAAACTATATGCCAACATAAGATTATGTTATACCCTTGCTATATGAGTGGATCCATTTAGTCCACTTTATCATAAAATATACCTTGAAATGGGATAGGTTCCCATAAGGGAGTGGTGGTGGAGAAAACTTCATACGAAATGAGATAGATTTCTATAAGGTGAAGTATGATTTACCTTGGTAAGCAGACCACCTCTTTACCGGTGAGGGGTAATCATCAGAATTCCAAGTTATAGCTCACTTCGTCTTATTCTTTGTCGGTTGAGGTGTCTTCCCACACATGTATTATGTTTATGCAAGATGAATGATTTACAATCATGTTTTAATTCAAGCATTGATCATGCATTCCATATTGAGATTATGCTTATCTATTGCCTATTACTATGCATTTTGACCATATTGGCTTAAGTCTTGTTGCATTGCATCCTACATACTTAGTACAATGAAATATACTAATGCATACTTTATGCCCACATGATATCACCATGTAAGGACTAGAGCTCCTCTTGATCATCCTCCATGTGGCTACTAAGATTATTCAAAGATAATTTTGGTGAGTTGTCAAGTTTGAGGACACTATCTACTATCTTTTGCTAATTCTAAGACTTCTTTATGTTGAACATTTGACTGTATGAGAGTGAGCCTGGAAAGTGTCTTGGCCCTCGCTCCATTCTAATTTTAGAGGTGTATATTGGATATTATGATGTTATTATGTTATGAGCTTGACTCTTATGCCTTGTTTATATTCAAGACTTCCCTTAGTCCCATTTCTCATTTTATATATCTCTTGTTGTTATTTACTTTGCTTCCACCACCAAGGATATGTGATTGATATGCTAAAAGGCTTGTTTGGGTTCTTTTGGGTTTCCGTTTGTCGTGTCATGTCTAGGCCCCTAGGCTTGGGTCATTACAAACTTGGTATTAGAGCACTAGGTTGTTAATAGTCCTCAAAATCTAACACACCATGTCAATTAGAGTCTTGTTCATGGTTGTGAAGTGCACCATAACTATGAGTAAGGGGATATGAGACGTTTTAGGAAATATTTCCCTTCTTCATGATCTATGTCGTGCTATAGAAGATAAGCTAAGGCTTTTCCCTAACTAATGTTCTTTTCTATTCTAGATTATGTTGATTCTAAGAGGAAGAAGTGTTCGTAAAGCTTAGGAGCAACTGTCTCATCCCGCTCCTCAAGATCCTCTAGAAGGAGGGGTAGGCCAAAAAACATTTTGAGATACTATTGCAATATCGGCTCATGCTATGACCAACCAAATCAACTAAGGGGTCCAAGCCCCTCATGCTCCTACTCCGACCTCAAGGGTGACAGATTTTACTAGGATGAATCCCCCAGAGTTTTATGGGTCCAAAGTGGATGAGGATCCCCATGAATTCATTGATGAAGTATATAAGGTGTTGTCCATTATGGGGGTTAATTCAGAGGAAAAAGTGGAGTTGGTGACCTACCCACTCAAAGGGGTGGCTCAAATATGATTTACTCAATGGAAGATGGAGAAGAAAAATGATGATGCTATCCCTTGGGAGGAGTTCAAAGCGGCATTTCTCAACCGGTTCTTTCTTATTGAACTAAGGGAGGTGAAGATGATGGAATTATGAATCTAAAGCAAGGGTCTACGAGTGTGAGGGAGTATGCCCTAAAGTTCAACCAACTAACCAATCCTAGCTCAAGGGTGAACAAATTTGTATTAATTGTATCCAACTTGGTTAATAAGGGGTGACATACCACTATGCTATTAGGGTACATGGATTTGTTTCGGCTCATGACATATGTCGAGCAACTAGAGAGGGAAAATCTTCGAAATAGAAGGCTTGGTGAGTCTAAGAGGGCTCGATTTGAAGGTGGATTACAAGGCTTTAAGGGTAACCGATTTCCTCAAGGCCACAAGTTCCAAGGCCAAGGGTCATCCAATCCAACCAACAAGAGGTTTGCTAATGAGAGGGTGCCTAATTAAAGATTCCAATATGGTAATGGAGGAATGGTAAGGCCTAGATGTCTGAGGTGTGAAAAAAATCATTGTGGTCCTTGTTTGAGAGGTTCAAATGCTTGCTTTGGTTTTGGTAAAGTTGGCCACAAAGTTATTGATTATGCTCATGCTCAACCTAAAGGTAGTGATGGTCGTCCTCAATTCCAAGGTGCTACTACGGGCTAAAGAGAAAGGGGAGGTCATCAAGGAGGTTCTCTATGGCAAAATAGATTTTATACTCTTTAAGGAAGACAATGAGTTGATGAGGTGCTCGATGTTGTTACTGGTATGTTAAAAGTTTTTGATTTTGATGTGTATGAAGTGATAGACTCGGGTGCCACTTATTCTTTTATTACTCTTTTTGTTGCCAAAAAGCTTCATGTTAGTCCCGAATTGTTGTGTGAACCTTATGAAATGTCTACCCCCATTGGTGTGTCCATTATTGTAAAAAAGTCTGTAGAAATTACCCTATGTTCATTTTGCATAATATCTTGCCTTATGTTTTTGTTGAATTAGAGATAGTGGATTTTGATGTCATTCTTGGGATGGAATGGTTGCATTAATATTATACTTCTATTGACTGTAGAACCTGTAAAGTTAAATTCCATTTTCCTAATGAACCCGTCCTTGAGTGGGAAAGTTGTGATGTGGTGGTCAAGGGTAGATTCATTCCTTGTCTTAAAGCCCAAGATTTGATTTCTAAAGGTTGTCTTTATCATCTAATGAGGTTAGGAATGTGGAGTCCAAAGTCCTTCCCATTGATTCGGTTCCAGTGGTTAATGAGTTTTTGATGTCTTTTCTGATAAGCTTCCCAGTGTTCCCCCAAAAAAGGAAATAGATTTTAGTATAGACCTCCTTCTAGATACTCAACCCATTTTTATTCTCTCTTACCATATGGCCCCAACATAGTTGATGGAGTTAAAGGAGCGATTGAGGGACTTATTGGGAAAGGGTTTTATAATGCCTAGGAAGTCACCTTGGGGTACACCATTGATATTCGTGAAGAAGATAGATGGTTCTCTTAGAATGTGCATTGATTACGAGCAACTTAATAAAGTCACCATAAAGAACAAGCACCCCTACCAAGGATTGATGACCTTCAAGGGGCTAGTCACTTTTCTAAGATTGATCTTCGGTCAGAGTGATAATGTTCATGCTCCAATAGGAAAGCAACCGCTATTAGAAATTAACCTAAATAAAGGTTAGGGTCGAATCCACAGGGAATAATGGGCTTGACTATGAGAATTCACTATCAATCATTTCAAGTATCTATAACTAAAATCTCTAAAGGGTGAGGGGGGTTTGTGATTCAAGAACAAAGTAAAATAAATGGGCTTAACTATGGAAAAACACTCAATTTTAGAGAAAACTTGGGAATTATGTTCCCCATGGTTTGTTGACTCAATTACCCTAGGTAATGTAACTGCAATCGGAGATTCGCATGCAGGATGGTAACTTAGGTTCTTCTAACCCTCTTGTGAAGATGAAGGTCGAATTTCACCATAGCGCTTGGTTGGCTACCATAGCGTGCCAACTAACCATTACCTATTATCCCAGTCAATCTCCCCTTAGTTAGATTTGGTTGATTAGACCAAAACATATTAATCAAATTTTATCATCTACTTCGTTTTTCCTACTCATCACTACCTTGGTCGGGATCGTGATAGTAGGCACGATTTGGTGTTGGTTTCCACCAAACAACAATCAAAATGAAGGAAAATAAATAATACATGCAAAACCCTAATCAAAGAAATGTATAAAGTCTAGGTTATTTCAAATCAACTACTTGTAGTTCCCACAACCCCAAGTTGTGGGTGTTTAGCTACTCATGGCTAAGGAAAAATCAACAACAATGAATAAGAGAGGAATAGTTGAGAGCTTACCCAAAACAATGAAAAGCATGAATACCTTCAAGTTGCAAACTACAAGCTTAGATTAATAAAAAATGAGTATAATTTGTGTTTTGCAATCCCCCAAAAGTGGGTCGTCAAATTGAAAAATAAAAAATTCTACTCTAAATCAAAAAAACATTCTCCTAGAATATTTACAAGAAACTGTGAATGTCGAATCTTGTATATCTCTCAAATAAACCCTAACATAAAGTGTATATAGTAGTTACAAAATTAACCCTAAAAATTACACAGGAAAGAAAGATGGAGCTAGTAAGACTCACAGATACGACTAGTAAAATGACCTATGAGTCAAAATCGGGGTCTCGTATCTGGTACTTGGTATTTTGGATTCAACTAGTACAACCCACTGGTATGAGTTATTGCTTGGGCTACAAAACGTATGCTCCTCTTACAACTTAGGATTTCAGTTGTTTGTCCAAAATCTTGGCTCTCTATTTATTGTCCACCTATATAGTCATAGCAAGACTTACAACTCATACGATGGCCTTGTAGGGCCGACCTCCACTTACCAAATTTCTAATTTTTGGTCTCTATTTCTTGCTATGATAACATCCTATGACTCGTAGCTTGGGCTATGAATCGTACGTGAACTCGAATATCCTATGCTTCAGCAAAATCTGTAATTTTCCTCTAAAATCATATCAACCTAACTATTCTGCAAGAACAACACAAAAACACATAAAAGTCATAAAACATTACATTCAGAACTCACAAAATTCCTCATTTTATGCATCAAGTGTGTTGTATTTTGACTGCACATCACCGGGTATCACCAAGTGAAAGTAAGGGAGTGTGATATTCCCAAGACAACTTTTTAGACTAGGTATGGGCACTTTGAATTTGCGGTTATGTCTTTTGGTTTGACTAATGCACCCATATATTTATGGATCTTGTGAATAGGGTCTTTGAACCCTATCTTGACTTGTTTGTGGTGGTTTTTATTGATGATATCTTGATTTATTCCATAATAATTACGAACATGTGGATCACTTGAGGGTGGTATTACAAATCCTAAGGGAGGAGAGGTTGTATGCTAAATATGAAAAATGAGAATTTTGGTTGAAAGAGGTTGAACTTTTGTGGCATATAGTGTTGGGTGATGGTATGAAGGTGGATCCTAAAAAAATAGAAGTGATTAGAAATTGGCCTAGACCTTTGACTCCATCTAACATTAGAATTTTCTTAGGTTTGGCGGGCTATTATTGGAGGTTTGTAAATGGTTTCTCTTCTATTGCTTCTCCTATGACTAAATTGACGCAAAAGAAGGCAGAATTTGTGTAAACCAATGAATGTGAAAACATTTTCCAAATTTTGAAAGATAAGCTTGTGTCACGACCCAATCCTAGGGCCTAGATATGACATAATGAATGGGGAACCCGAAGGAACCCCAAGAAAGCCTCTTAATGTATCATTACACATCTTTGGTCGTGGAAGAAATTAATCAACAATAGAGAATTTAATAGAAATACGGGAAAAGGGGACTAAGGGAAGTCTTTCATAGCATTAATACATATAGGAGTCAAGAGAGTCAAAGCTCATAGCATCATTACATAACTTGTCCAACAACACCTATACACTTACAATTGAGCGGGGGCCAACACAACTTTGTGGGATAACCCTCATAGTCAAAACCATACAAATGTATAATGAGTCTTTACATAACATAAGTAAAAGAGATATGGTCCCCAGAGTTGAGGACTCACCAAACTTGCTTTGTGAAGGTAGTATTAGCCCCGGGGAGGATGAGTATGATTATGAGGAGCTCTGATTCTACATTGTAACATCATGTAGGCATAAAGTACACATTAGTACCTTAAATGTACTAAGTTTGTAGGATGCAATGCAATATGAGATAGGCAATATAATTGAAATATATAATTAGACAATGGGTGAGCATATAGCAATATGGCATGCATGAAAGATTTTTGAGTAAAACATGCTTGTATAGAACAAATTACATTTGTAGCAAGAGACCATCATTTTCAAGGCCTACTACCGCCTTAGAGAGGCAATTGATATATTAACCCCTCAATTGATTGAAGGTTGTCTCACTCTACCATTTAGGGTGATTGAGGTATCAACCCCTTTATTTGGTTGATGGTTGTCTCACCCTATCATCCATGGTGATTGAGGTATCAACCCCCTCAACAAGGTGTGGTATACATGCAACACTATAGATACTTCTCATAAAGACAACATATATACCTTCATTTCATCATCATAAAGTCATTCAAGTCATACGCTATGCAATAGATCATCAATATTTCAAAAACCCTAAACCAGATATTTTATTAAACACTTGGTGGGTATGCAATGCTAGTGTAAAACCAAGATTTTCAAGAGTCAAATCATGCAAGAAAACTTGAAGTAAATCAACCCACCAATACTTTGTAATACCCTCATGCAACATACATTGAACCCTTCAATAAATCTCAAAATATATACTACATTCATAGCTCAAAACATGCTTAAACAGTCACACTTTTATTAAACCCCGACATAGTTCTTAGTCAATCTTATAGTAAGAAAGACCCATAAGTAAATCAACTTACAAACATGAAATTTATGTAAAAAAGAAGCTTGGGCACCATAGGTTAAAGGACCTAATGGTTGAAACCCACATACCTCAACTTTGGAGAATTCTTTGATGAAGATTGATATGAGAACTTCAAGCTTGATTGAATTTATTGATTCCGTAAATGAGTTTAGGACCCCTGATTTTGAGTGAAATATTTGTCTAAGTGTTTGAGAGAGTATTGGGCAATGTCTTGTATGATATGAAGGTGAAATATGGCTAAGTATAAGTATTTTTACAAATGGGAAGACTTAGGCCCAAGACCCAAAAGCCTTGGACTGAACAAGAAAATTGGGCACAAAAATACATATCTATATGCCTTAGCTGGGTCGCGCTAGGGGTGCATAGAGCTCTCTAGAAATTACATTTTATAAATTTCAAATTTTATATGGTTGCTCTAAAATTTGGGTTAGACCCATTTTCCACTCAATTTTCTCCCTAATCAAGAATATGAAGTTGGATTTTCGATATCTCACACAAATTTTGAGATATATAAAAGTTACGAATTTAAGCAGTTTTGAGACACATTTTCAAGCACTTTTTGGGGTCATCTCAACTTGTCTCTGCTTCTATCTTGGCTCTACCGAAAGGGTTGGAAGTATTTATTGTATATTATGATGCCTCAAGAATTGGCTTGGGGTGTGTTTTAATGCAAAGTGGTAAGGTGATAGCGTATGCCTCTAGACAACTTAAGGTGCATGAGAAGAATTATCCCACCCACGATCTTTAATCGGTAGCTGTGATATTTGGTCTGAAAATTTGGTGTTACTACTTTTATGGGGTTCATTTTATGTGTTTACCGACCATAAGAGGCTCCAATATGTGTTCACCCAAAAAGATCTTAACTTGAGACAAAGAAGGTAGTTAGAGCTCCTTAAAGATTATGATATTAGTGTACATTATCACCCTGTCAAAGCTAAAGTTATGGCAGATGCTCTAAGTAGGGTGTCTATGGGTAGCCTAGCTCATGTTGATGATAGTGGCAAAGAGGTGGCTAGAGAGGTTCGTCGATTGGCTAGATTGGGGATTAGGTTGGATGAAGTTGATAATGATGGTGTAGTCATTATTGATGGTTCTAAGTCTTTCTTGATTGAAGAGGTAAAGGCAAAACAAGATCTTAACCCCTTCTTATTAGAATTGAAGGCCTTGGTGAGAGATGGTAAAATAGACGTTTTCTCCCAAGGGGGAGATGGTACCTTTAGATTCCATGGTAGATTGTGTGTGCCAAATATGGATGATTTGAAAGAATTGATCTTGAAGGAGGCCCATAATTTATCCTACTCCATTTACCCTGGTTCTACAAAGATATATAAATACTTGATGGAAGCGTATTGGTAGGGTGGTATTAAGAGGGACATTTCCAAGTTCATATTAGGATGTCACAATTGCCAAAAAGTGAAAGCTGAACATCAAAGGTCGGGTTGCCTAGCCCAAGATATAGAAATTCCTACTTGGAAGTGGGAAGAAATCAACATGGAATTTATGGTTGGGATGGCTGACTAGGAAACATTTTGGCTCTATTTGGGTTGTTGTGGATAGAATGACAAAGTTGGTTCACTTTCTATCGGTCAAAACTACTTATGGTGCCGAAGATTATTCCAAATTGTACATTCATTAGTTTGTTAGATTGCATGGGGTGCCTTTGTCCATCATTTCGGATTATGGTGCTCAATTCACTTGTCATTTTTGGAGGTCTTTCTAAAGAGGTCTTGGTACCAAGGTTAAGCTTAGCACGACCTTTTCAACCTCAAATGGATGGTCAAGCCAAAAGGACTAGCCAAACTCTTGAGGATATGCTTAGAGCTTGAGTTTTGGAGTTTAAGGGTAATTGGGATGAACATCTTCCACTCATTGAGTTTGCTTACAACAATACCTACCACTCAAGCATTGGTATGGCTCCTTTTGATGCCCTTTATGGTAGGCTTTGTAGATCTCTGGTTGGGTGATTTAAAGTGGGGTAGATGGATTTGCTAGGTCTGGATTTGGTCATGGAAGCCTTGGAGAAGGTGAGGTTGATTAGGGAGATATTGAAAATAATCCAAAGTATCCAAAAGTCCTTTTTTGGTGTGAGGAGAAGAGATCTTGAGTTTAAGGTTGGTGATTGGGTCTATTTGAAGGTCTCACCCATAAAATATGTGGTTCGATTTGGCAAGAAGGGAAAAATAATTGCAACGTTTACTGTTCCTTAGAATGTTTTGATAAGAGTGGGTATGGTTGCATATATGTTTGAGTTGCGTATGGAGATGGACATGATTCATCCGGTCTTCCATATTCCCATTTTGAGAAAGAGTGTGAGTGACCCTAGTGCTATAATGCCTTTAGATATTGTGGGTGCTGTAGGAGATAATTTGACTTATGAGGAGGTCTCGGTGGAGATTTTTGATAGACAAGTGAAGAGGTTGAGGAAAAAAGATGTAGCTTTCATTAAGGTCCTTTGGATGAACAAACAAGTTGAAAGGGCCACATGGGAAGCCGAGGCAGACATGAGAAAGTGATACCCATATCTCTTCCACTCTACACAAGCCAAAGGTACTAATTTAAGTACCCCTACATGATTTCAAGTCTTAAATTTCAGCCCTTATGTCATTTTACATGCATTTAGTTTATGTTGACAAGTTTAAGGTGATTTTCGCATTCATGTTGAGATTTTTGAAAATGATTTTTAAGTGCATGTTTGGCATCCATGTCGGACTGAATTCTTCATGATTACTTCTCTTATATATGTTTATTTGAAATTTGGGATAAATATTCCCAAGGAGGAGATATGGAAACGTCCCAAAAATATGCTTTGAAAATGCCCATAATCATAATTTTTATATATCTCAAAATCTGTGCAGGATATCGAACCGATTTCATATTCTTGATATAAGGGGAAAATCGAGTTGAAAACGGGTATAACCTCAATTTTAGGAAACCCGTAGTGAAAAATGAATTTCACTAACTTTTCACAAAATAATGGGTAGTCGCATTGGCTCCGCGACGTGGAGTTGTCGCATAGCAGGGTTATCACTTCCTTACTTTCCTATTTTGATGACAATTTATGTGTAAAGACGCTTATACTTAGGCATTTTGAAATCTATATCACTCAAAACACTCTCAAAAACCCTCTCCAAGACTTAAACAAATATTTCATCCAAATTCTAGGGTCCCAAGCTTAATTCCGGATCTCAAGAACTTCATTCAACATTCAAGTCTCCTTCAAGTCTACATCAAGGAATCTCCAAGTTTAAGATATGTGGGTTTCATCCACTGGGTCCTTTCACCCATGGAGCCCAAATATTTTATAAAATTTGCATGTTTTAAAGTTGTATTATCTATGAGTACCTTTTATTATGGATTATAAGCATGAAATATGTTGGGGTTTTATGAAATGTTTATTGAATATGCATGTTTAAATATCTCAAGTTTATACTAGGAGTTGGTTTTCTCTATTGAAACTATGCATGTTTTGAGCTATGAAGCGATGATCTATTATGAGATTTGATTATGGATTTCAAGGTATCTTACATGAGGGTTTTACAATATGTTGGTGGCTTGATTTGCATTGAGTTTTCTCACATGATTTCACTCTTGAATTGCATGATTTCGAACAAGTATTACACACCACTAAGTGTTTGAAAAAATGTCAAGTAAAAAATTCTTAAGTTATTTACATGTTTTACAAGTCAAGTGACTTCATGATAAATATGGGCTATCAAGTATGATATGAATTCATGAAAGTATATATGATTATGCAAGTATGAAGTTAAGCTCTATTATAAAGATTTACCTCTTGTGAGCCATTCATGTTAAAGCAATGGTTCATGTATGATTATGATCTATTCTCATGTTACAAGTTAGGCTCATCATTAGAGGTCAAGAATGTTTAAGATCTACTCATGTTGTGATTCTATGCTTATTATAATCCACTAACGATATGATTATTTCAAGTATTTCATGGGATTAGACTTAGCATTGATGGAGTGGATCCATTTAGTGCACTTTATCATAAAATCCACCTCGAAATGGGATAGGTTTCCATAAGAGGTGTTACTTCATACGAAATAGGACAGGCTCCCGTAAGGTGAAGTATGTTTTACCTTGGCGAGTAGACCACCTCTTTACCAATGAGGGGTAATCGTCAGGATTCCAAGTTGTAGCTCACTTGTTCTTATTCTTTTTCGGTTGAGGTCTCTTCCTATCTATGTATTATGTTCTATGCAAGATGAATGATTTAAAAGTATGTTTTACTTCAAGCATTGATCATGCATGCCATATTCATATTATACTTATCTATTGCCTATTACTATGCATTTTAACTATATTGGCTTTGTCTTGTTGCATTGCATCCTACATACACAGTACACTAAAACATACTAACGTATATTTTATGCCTATATGATATTACCATGTAGGGTGTAGAGCTTCTCTAGATCATCCTCCACATCTCTAGTGAGATTCGAAGATAATCTTGGTGGGTCCTTAAGTTCGGGGACACTATCTACTATCTCTTGCGAATTCTAAGACTTCTTTATGTTGAATATTTAACATTATGATGGTGAGCCTAGAAAATGTCTTGGACCCTGCTTCATTCCAAGTTTAGAGGTATATGTTGTGAGCTTGACTCTTATGCCTTGTTTATATTCAAGACTTCCCTTAGTCCCATTTCCCATTTTATATATCTCTTGTTGTTTCCGTTGCTTCTGCAATCAAGGATGTGTGCTTGATATGCCAAGAGGCTTGTTTCAGTCCTTTTGGGTTCCAATTCGCCATGTCATGTCTAGGCCCTAGGCTTGAGTTGTGATAACATACCTATTTCCACCTCTTATTTAGATTTTCGTATGGCCGCAAAGATCCATGTGAACTAATTCTAGAGGTCTTTTAGTACTGACTAGTCCCACTGATTGAAAACTACTCTTAATATGTTTACCTTGATCACAGGCTCCACAAACTTGATCTTCGCTGATTTTTCCTTCAAACAATCCCAGGACTAGCTCTTTTAACATTAGTTTGTTGATTATAGAGAAGTTGGTGTGTCCTAGCCTTTTGTGCCAAAGTGACGATGCATCGCTCATGGCACTCACACATTTCATCTCAGATTGAGTAGGTCCACTGATCTCCACCTTGTATATGTTCTTTTGTCTCTTCCCCATGAGTATTTGCTTCTTAGAGACAACATTTGTCACTTTCTATTCTGAGGCCATGAAAAGTACATCATTTCCTTTATCTCACATTTGAGAGACACTCAGCAAATTATGTTCAGTCCCTCCACATAGTACATATTGTCAATGCTTTGGGACATAGATGTCCCACCTTTCCAATATCTTTAGTTTCACCTTGTTTTCGATTTCTAAAGCCTGTATTCCCACCTTTGAAGTCACTCTGTAGAAAGAATTTAAGTTTGTCTCCTGTCATATGTCTAAAGCATATGCTATCTATGTACTAATGCTTTCGTTTTCCTTCTATTAGTTCCTGCACAATTAACAGAGTGAGATTTGGGTATGCAGATACACATAAATCTCTTTTGATTGTAAAAAGGGTGAATAATATCCCTTTTTACCGAGGTAAGAAGATCCTTATTAATCTTTTTAACCCTGGTTATTTTAGAAGACTATCTACTTTCATCATTAACTTAAACCGATTAAATCTAGGTGGATATTTTCTGCCTTACCAGTTCTTGTTAGTTTTATGGGGATATTTTCTTCCTGTCCTATTTCTATTACTCATACAAGGATACCTTTGTCCTGTTTCTCTCCTTTGCCTACCCTTTTAATCGTTCATTTTGATGTAAGAGATATTACTATCAAAAGCCCTTTGTGTTTTTATTACAGTTATCTCTCAGTGAATTGGTCATTCTACACAAGGTGTAAAGGACTCCATGATCTGTTGCACAATCCTTAGGTTTCTTGATTTTGAACCTGATCCCATACTTCTACATATCATCAAGCATAGAAGAGAACTTGGTCCACTTCATAGTGTGCTCTAATTTCTCTTTAGTCTGGTCCAGTTCTTTTAGAAGGACTTTATTCTTATTATACATGATACCTATCTCATCCCCTAGTTTTTTAACCTTTTCTTCCAGGTCTGATTGGGTTAGACTCATAACACTTTTCTCCTTTCTAGAGGACTTAAGAGTGTCAATCTCCACCTATAGTTTTTTGACATTCTCAAGATCAACATTCTCAGTTCTCAACTAAACATAGTCCTTTAGAAGAAGGTCCTTGGACTCAGAAATGGTTAGATAGGCTTCAATCAGGACCTATGATAGGGACTCAAGCTTTTTCTTTGAGTATAAATGAATATTAGCTTTAGCTTGTTCAAACATACCTTGGTATCTAATAGTGCACTGTCGTGATTATGAGAACTTGCTCCTGCTATTTGTGTCAGATTCTCCTGGTTAATGTCACCCTTATCAGCTTTGAGGTCAGTTGTTGTAGTCACTTGTTCCTTGCTACTTTCATCGTCAGATTTATCCATAGAAACAAGAGTAATGAAGTCATACTTCTTAGGTTCCACAACATCCATGAGAGATTGGCTTTCTAGTGCCTTACAAGCAGATACTTCACTAGAGTTACTATCCGATGCCGCTAAGGCTATTTACACTAAGAGTTCTGCTTCCTGATTAGTTATCCTCCTATCCTTGCAAACATATGGTTCATCTTGATTTCCTTGAGTTTCTTTTGGACATTCTTCTTGTACTCAAGTGATCAGAGTGGACAAAACTTGATGAAGTGGTCAAGAGTTCCACATTTGTTGCATAGTTGTTCCCTTAGATCTTTCTCAGTTGTTAGTTGAGGGTCTTTTTTTGTCCACCAGTTCCTCTTCGTAGTACCTATTGGAACTTGGTGGTGATTAGGGAAATGTTTTCTTCCTCAAAGTCCCCTTCCACAGTGGCTTATAGAATTAGGTTGTTGTCCTTCCTCTTATTGTTTAGCTCCTTCTCATAACTCTTTTTTAGTTCATAAGTAACCAGAGTTCCCATCATTTGATCCATGGTCATGGTATCTATATACTTGGCTTTAATGATGGCTTCAACTTTGCTTTCCTAGGATTCAGGTAACGCACTCAACAGCTTCTTATTGGCTTTCCCTGTGGAAATCACTTCTCCTAAGGAGTAAATCTCATTGACAATAGCAGAGAACCTAGTTTCCATTGCCTGTATGGTTTTGTGTTCATGCATTCTGAACAACTCATACTATCAGTTAAGATTATCAATCTTTGCCTTTATTACTTGAGTGTTTCCTTCATGATAAAGTTGCAGTGTGTCCTAGATTTGTTTAGAATATTGACAAGATAAGATCCTTTGTATTCATAAGGACCAATGTAGTATAATAAGGCCTTCTTTGCCTTGGCATTGTTCTTAATGGCAATCTTGTCAGCATCATTCCACTCACTCTATTCCTTGGGTACTATTAGAGCACCTGAGGTTGACCCATCTTTTATGGGATTGGTTGGCCCGTTGAGCACAACATTCGAGAGATCAGGGTGTTCCACCTGAATGTGATTCATCATTTGAATTTTCCACCATCTGTAGTAATATCTATTAGGTAGTGCAGGTCCAGACGAAGAAGCTCGTTCTTATGCCATTGGTAGGGCCACCATTATCTTTTTGAGGTTGTTAGCCTTGTTCTGAAAGAATCCGCTCTGATACCAGTTGAAAATATTTGTACCCCTAAGTTGCTAGTGAACCATGTTTAATAAGCAGTATTAATATGCACAAAGAAAGTAGTAAGGTTAACAAGCAACTTATAGAAGAAAAACTCCTCGCTCAAGGGAGAAACAACCACTACCTACACTAGTAGGATTTCTAAAACTTCACTAACTTCAAACGAGCAAAGTCAACTTACAACTTACTCAACAACCTCAACTATTAAGAGTCAAACCCACTATCTATTATGACTCACTCAAAGAAAAATAGCTCCTTACAATATTTATCCCTAAACAAAGATTCTAAGAAGATTCTCAAACAGACTTCAACAATAAAGAAAACCTAACTCTAGATCTTACTTGAATGCTCTCGCCAAGTGCCCGTGCTCTTGCTAGAATGCTCTCACAGTTTTCAGATTGCAAATGCTGTGTCTTCTAGGGTTGATGATTATATTTATATTGAACCATAGAGATATTTCATATAGGACTCCTTTCTTGAGTGCACCCAGGATCAACTAAGATGTACCATGACCTGAAGGGAATGTTCTGGTGGAGAGGCATCAAAAAGGATCTTGCCAAATTTGTGGCTCAATGTCCAAACTGCCAACAAGTGAAAGTAGAGCACCAAAAGCCAGAAGGTTATATGTAGTGTATAGAGCTTCCAGTATGGAAGTGGAATATGATCAATATGGATTTTGTTATAGGTTTGCCTCGCTTAAACTTCTCCATATGGATAATAGTTTAAAGACTCACAAAGTCAGCACACTTCTTGCAAGTTAGGAGTGATTATATAATTGAAGAGTATGCCAAGATATACTTTAAAGAGATAGTTAGATTACATAGAGTCCCAATCTCCATTATATTTGATCGAGGAGCTCAATTCACTATAAAATTTTGGAAGTCCTTCCAAAGGAGTTTATGGACACAGGTAAATTTAAGTACAACATTCCACCCTCAAACAGATGGTCAAGTAGAATGCACCATTTAGACACTTTAAGATATGTTGCGAGCTTGTGCATTGTACTTTAAAGGTAGTTGGGTGGACCATTTGATACTTATTGAATTTGCCTAAAATAATAGCTACCATGCGAGTATCAAGAGGCACCTTATGAAGCTTTGTATGGAAGCAAGTGTAGATCGCCTGACCCAGTGAAGGTTGGAGGGTCCAAATTAAGAAAAATACATATCCTGGTACCAGCTGCCCTATTTGTACCGCTTGTACCCATAGCTGGGCCTTCCTATCTTTGACCTTGACAAGCAACAATATGGGTCTATAGTTGGACTGCATTTCTCAGATCTTGTACGGTAGCATTAATAGGTGGCTCTAGGGGAATTTATCTACTTCCTGGTTCATTAGGAGCTTGAGGAGTTGAAGATATTTGTAACAAAGACTCCTCTTGAATCTCATTGTGTTGTCTTACCTAGCTGGGTGTACCAACCACCACTTCTACTGCCTTCCCTTTACCTTTATTTTTCCTTATTTCAGGTATACTTGCTGTACAAAATAATTTAGGGATTAGACATAATCAACCTATTATACTTCTCTCTATGGGATGATCTAAAGAATGAAAAGAAGTAATAACTCCTAAATGCCTCGTAGCCTCTTGCTTATAAATGTGGTGCACAACACATTGATAAACAAGACTAAACTCAAATCAAGTTTTGAAAAGCATTTGGCACCCTGCAACTGATCAAATAAGTCATCAATCTAGGGAGAGGATATTTATTCTTAATTATCACCTTATTCAATTGTTGATAGTTGATACACATTCTCAAGGTGCCATCCTTTTTGAGTACAAATAACACTGGTGCACCCCAGGGGGGCACACTAGGCCTTATAAGACCCTTATCCAGTAAATCTTTTAACTGCTCTTTCAATTCACACAATTCTGCTAGAGTCATTCTATATGGAGGGATAAAAATAGGTTGAGTGCCTGGGAGTAAGTCAATACCAAAATCTATTTCTCATTCAGGAGGTAAGCTTGGGAGTTCTTCAGGGAACACATCAACAAATTCATTAACTATTGGAACTGACTGAAGAGTTGTTGATTCTGTCTCCATATCCCTTACTCTAACTAAATGACATATATACCCCTTGGATATCATCTTTCTGGCCTTAAAGT
>JAOTQJ010207047.1:0-19213 GCA_025642045.1 Solanum sejunctum
AACGCCTATAGCTCACCTCAAAGTGAATGCAGGGACGGCGATACGTAATGCCTGTGTTTCACTTATATTACATCTACCCCATGGCATGACTACAGGGATGACAATACGTAACGCCTGTAGCTCACCTCTACTACAGATGGGACTTATGATGGAGATTTCTATTATTTGAATCTTCCCAAAATCGTGTTCTGCATAGCTCGCATTCAGGGGCCGCCATCGTCCAAGTCCGACATGCATATTTGACCTTTTACCTAAAAAGTGTATTTTTGACATTGGTATGTGTTACGCCTCTTCCAACTATACTTCTGGTTTATTTTATCATTCATATCTGCTTTTACCACTTTATATATCCAGTATATGTTCCGTGCTGACCCCTCTTGGGGGCTGCATTACATGCCCGCAGGTACAGACGAACAGGTGAGAGAGCTCTCCCTCCTAGGATATCTATCCACCGTCGTCGTGCTCCTTTGCTCAAGGAGCATTCTTTTGGTATATGTACTAGTATTTATGGTTTCTTTGTTTGTAACCTCTTTGGTATATTCGAGGGTACGATGGGGCCCTGTCCCATCACATGTTATAGCCTTTCTGTATAGAGGTCTGTGGATACGAGTGGGTAAGAAGCTTGGCCTGTGATGTGATGGTATACGTGTATTGTACTTGTGAGCGGTTCTGCCGCAGCGGTGACCTTGTCGGCCTGCATTAGTTGTGTATATATATGTGCATATGTGTTGTTTGTACATTCTGGGAGCTGCTGCAGGTAAGGATAGGGAATAAAAACAGAGGAAACTCTGCCAAAATTTCGGTAGAATTCTTAGACTTTAAGTTGCAGTTTTGCGATTTAATATTGGTTAAGTGCCTAATCGGCACGAGACATGGCCCCGGGGTTGGGCTGTGACAGTTTCTTTCACCCATGATACACAAGATTCCTTTTACTTAAAATTGCATGATTTAAAGTTGATTTACAAATGGGTTTTACTTATTATGAATTTTACTGCACACTATGTTTGAGTTTATGAAATTGTAAGTTGTTTTAGCATGTTTTGAGCTATGAATTGAAGATCTATTGTAAGATTTGATGAGATATTTTGATGTATGTTGGTTGAGGATTTTACGAAGTATCTATTGAATGTTTTACATTGAATTTTCTACCATGATTTCACTCTTGAATTGCATGATCTTAAACTAGCACTACACATTCTCTAAGTGTTTTATAAAATGTCTGGTTGTGGTTTTCTTGAGGAATTAAAATCCCAATGCATTTCTTTTGAGTTAAATGACAATATGATGATGAAATAAATGTATATATATGATATTCTCCTATATAATGTTGCAATATGACCATTCCCATCTCAGGGGTTACACGCTGGCTAACCTATCAAAGGGTTTGTACTCCGATCCCCAAGGGTGGTAGGGTACGACTATCTATCAAATTACCAAGGGTTTATACCTTGATAACCTATTGAGGTATTTGTACTTAGGTACCATGGATGGTATGGTGTGACTATCCACCAACTTATTAATGGGGTTCGTACCTCAATCACTAAGGGTGGTAGGGTATGCCAATCCACCGATAGTTTAGTGGTCTTTTCTTATACATATATTATGTTTTATGTAAGTATGTTGTACTTAAGCATTGATCGTACAATTGATATCATTACTATGCTATCTATTGCCTATCTCTATCATTTTACAATGATGCCTACCTGTTGTTGCATTGCATCCTACATACTTAGTACATTAAAATATTAACACATACTCTATGTCTACATGATGGCACCATGTAGGGACCGGAGCCCCACTTGAGCATCATCCTCTACGTGGCTAGTACAATTGCCTCTAAAGCTTGTTGGTGAGTCCTCCATTCTAGGTAAGATCTTTATGATTTCATACTATGTTGTAAGACTAATTTCTTTTACTTATGTATTGACTATGATAGTTTTCCCTATTCTTTGTCTTGGCTCCCGCTCTTATCTATGTAGTAGAGTTGTTGCTGGACATATTATGTATCTATGATATGATCTTTAATTCTCTTTTGACTCTTTATATTGACGTTAAGAAGGATGTCCCTTAGCCTCATTTATCCCTATTTACCACTTGTTGTTGTATTGTATTTTTTCCGGGACCAAAGATGTGCAATGATATGTTAAGAGGCTTGTTTGGGGTTCCTTTAAGTTCCCCATGCGTCGTGTCATCTAGGACCTAGGCTTGAGTCATAAAAAACTTAAAATCAGAGCACTAGGTTGGTAGGTCCTCAGTGTCGAACATACCGCGTTGATTAGAGTCTTATTCATGGTTGTAATATACGTCATGACTATGAATGGGAGGCTATGAGACATTCTAGGAAATGTTTCAACTTTTCATGATCTATTTTGTGCGATAGAGTTAGGTTCTCTAGGGGTTATTAGTAATCCCTAACTGTTATATTTTAGGATATGTATTGAGCTACTAGGATAATGATGTACTTACTATAGAGATTCGCAATGCTCTATGGAAAGTGCCCAAAGCGGAAACAAAATTGGTAGCTCACCTTGATCAACAAGTGAATACTCCAGAGACTTCAAATGGTAAGGGGAAAGGTAGTGAGCCAAGAAGGCCCGTATTGAAGGAAAGTTTCAAAATCTCAAGGGTAGAGGTGATGCTATGTGTCTAACATATGTTAAAGTTTATAGAGGCCTATGTTTCAAGGGTACCAATGCTTGTTTCAATTATGGAGAAGGGGTACATAGGAGGAAGGATTGCCCTCGTGAATGCAATAAGGATAAAGGAGGTGATAGTGGGATGACTAATCCCAAATGCCCCACATGTAGGAAGTACCGTTGTGGCCTATGCTTGAGGAAGATCAATACTTGTTATGGATGTAGGGGAGTGGGTTATAAGCTAGTGGACTGTCCATATGCTTGAATGAAGTGTAAGGGTGGTTGACTTTTATATCAAGGTTGTCATATTGATCAAGGGGATCATGGAGGGAATAAGGTGCACGATGTTGCTACTAATATGTTGAAATTTCCATTGACTTTGATATGCATACATTGATGGGCCCAGGTGCCCCTATTTCTTTTATTATTCTCTTAGTTACTAGTCGGTTTGTGTATGTACTGAACTCTCATTGGTAAACCTATTAACGTTTGAATGTACTTAGGTGTTGTTTCGAGTTTATATCACATTAGGTCATACATTGCGACTTGTTGGATTTGTTGTTGTAGACGTTGATGTTATGCTTGGGGTGGACTAGTTGCATGCATATTGTGTCCCCAATGAATGTAGGTCCAGTAGTGTTAAATTCCAATTCCCTATTAAATTTGTCCTTGAGTGGGGGCTTGTAATGTGGTTGTAAAGGGGTAAGTCTGTTTCTTGTCTTAAGGTACAATTGATCTAAGGTGGCATTTAACATCTTGTAAGAGTTAGGGGTGTTGAACATATGTTATTTCTATTGAGGTGATTTCGGTGATTAATGAGTTAATAAAATCCTTCCGGATACTTTGAATTTGTGCTAGTGCCCTTTTGGTTTGGCTTATGCCCAGGTGATGTCTATGGATGAATGGGGTCTTTAGTCCCTACCTTGTTATGTTTGTGGTGGTCTCTAGTGATTAAGTATTGATTATTTAGAGCTTGTGAACCATTTGGGGGTAGTGTTATAAATCTTGGGTTAAGAGATATTATATATTAGGTATGTGAAGTCTGGAATATGGTTAAAGGAGGTTACCTCCCTAGGTCATGTGGGGTCGAAGGATGGTATTAAGGTTGATCCTAAGGAGGCGCATGTGATTAAACTAGGCTAGACCATTGACCTTATCGGATATTAGGAGCGTATTGGGCTTAGCAGGTTACTATTATAGGATGGTGAATGAGTTCTCTTCTATTGCTTCTCCCATGACTAGGTTGACCCAAAAGAAAGCTAGTTTATGTTACTAATTAGTGTGAAATGAGTTTGCAAGCTGTGAAGAATAAGCTTATCTCCGCTCCTATTTTGTCCTTACCAGATAGGTTGGAAGGGTTTGTTGTGTATTGTGATGTCTCCCAAATTGGTTTGGGTTGTGTGTTGATGCAAGATGATTAGGTGGAAGTCTATGCTTCTAGACAATTTAAGATGCTTGATAAGGATTATCCTATCTATGACCTTGAGTTGACCATCGTGGTTTTGCTTAGAAAATTTGGTGTCATTGGTTGTATGGGGTGCATGTTGATGTGCTTACCGTTCATTACATTCTTCAATATGGTTTCACCTAAAGGGATCTTAGCTTGATATAAGGAGGT
Source organism: Solanum sejunctum (assembly GCA_025642045.1). Classification (NCBI taxonomy): domain Eukaryota; kingdom Viridiplantae; phylum Streptophyta; class Magnoliopsida; order Solanales; family Solanaceae; genus Solanum; species Solanum sejunctum. Next base: position 4,255 of record JAOTQJ010207047.1, read on the forward strand.
GGTTAGAACCTTGTAAGGATTGTGATATGGATGTGTGTTATCATCCCGGTAATACTAATGTTATGGTAGATGCTTTGAGTAGGGTGTTTATGGGTAGCCTAGCATATATTGATGGTTGTGAGAAGGAGATGGCTAGGAAGGTGCATCGATTGGATAGATTGGGAGTTAGGTTGGAAGAGGTTGGTAATGGGTGTATTGTTGTTGTTGATGGTTCTAAGTCTTACTTGGTTGATGAGGTCAAAGAAAAGCAAGATCTTGATCCCTCCTTGTTAGTATTGAAGGCCTTAGTGAACGAAGGCAAGGTGGATGTCTTTCCCCATAGGGGAGATGGTTTCCTTAGGTACCAAGGTAGGTTATTTGTGCCTTGTGTAATGGTTCGAGGGAGAAAATCCTCAATGAGGCCCATAATTCTTCTTACTCTATCCAACCTTGTTCAACCAAAATGTATAGAGATTTGAGGGATGTGGTGTATTGGTGGGGAGCCATGAAGACGGACATTGCCAAATTCATTTTAGGTTATCGTAGTTATCAACAAGTCAAAGCCGAACATCAAAAGTTAGATAGCCTAACCCAAGACATAGAGATTCCTACTTGGAAGTGGGAGGAGATTAATATGGATATTACGGTTGGGTTGCCCAAGACTAGAAAGCATTTCAATTCCATATGGGTCATTGTTAATAGAATGACGAAATCAGCTCATATTCTACTAGTTAAAATCATATATGGGGTTGAAGATTATGCTAGGTTATACATTCATGACTTGGTAAGGTTGCATGGGGTTCCTTTGTCTATCATATCGGATTATAGTGCTCAATTTACTTCACATTTTGGTGGTCCTTTGAAAGGGGTTTTGGTAAGAAGGTTAAACTTAGTATAAGCTATCACCCTCAAATGGATGGCCAAGCTGAAAGAACTATCCAAACACTTAAGGATATGCATAGGGCTGTTATTTTGGAGTTCATGAGTAGTTGAGATGGTCATCTTCCATTGAATGAGTTTGCCTAAAATAATAGCCACCATTCTAGCATTGGTTCGGCTCCTTTTGAGGTTCTCTATGGTAGTCGTTGTAGATCATCAGTTGGATAGTTTGAATTGGGAGAGATAGCCTTGTTGGGTCTGGATAAGGTTATGGATGTTATGGAAAAGGTAAGGATGATTAGGTAAAACTTAAAGACAGCCCAAAGTCGTTGAAAGTCCTATGCCTATGAAAGGAGGAAGGATCTTGGTTTTAAGGTTGGTGAATGAGTCCATTTCAAGGTTACACTCATGCAAGGTGTGGTTTTCTTATTAAAGAGGGAATTAAGTTCCTGTTTTGTGAGTCTTCATAGAGTGTTGAGGAAGATGATTGACGTTGCATATGAGGGGAAGTGCCTTTGGGTAAGGGTATGGTTTGTTTAGTTCTTATGTTTCTAGGTTTAAGGAGGTGTGTAGGTGATTCAAGTGTTATAGGGATCTTCAGGTTATAGCTGTTGTGGAGGATAAGTTGACTTAGGAGAAGGTTCGATAGAGAGGTGGGTGGATATCAGTAAGGGTTGATTTGTGAGGATGTAGTTTTTGTTAAGGCCCATTAAGAGAATCATCAAGTTGATAGTGTCTATCGAAACATCAGAATGGGCATGGAGGAGCAATACAAATATCTCTTTCATTCTATTCAAGCTTATGATAACATGTCAAGTCCTTTTATGATTCCAAGTCTTATGTTTCAGCCCCTACGTTATTGTATGCATTCATGTTTATGTTGACAATTTCATCATGATTTTAACACATGCATTGAGGTTTCAAAAATGGTGTTTAAATGCGTTGTTGCATTCTTGTTGGGGCTGATTTTTCATGACCACTCTTTTTATATGTGTCTCTGTGACATTCGAGGATGAATGTTCACAAGGGAAGATATTTAAACAACCCCAAAAAGTGCCAGAAAATGTGCCTCGAAAATGCTCAAAATGTAATTTCCATATATCTCAAAATTCGTGCTTGATATCAAAAATCTGACTTGAGATTCTTTATCATGGGGTCAAATAGAGTGAAAAATGGGTCTAATCCCAATTTATGAGCAACCGTATCAAAATTTGAATTTTCAAAATATCAAATTCCAGAGAGAAGTTCGCGCCCAAGGTATGATGCGCCAAGGGCACGCTGCTATGTTACTTGGCTACCAGTTTTCAGTTCGGTCCAAGACTATTTGGTCTTTGGCCTTAGTGTTCCCCAATGTATAAATACCTACACTTAACCATATTTACCCTCATAATATTCTAGACATTCCTCAATACTCATTCAAACACTTAGCCAAATATTTCACTCCTAAATTAAAGTCTCAAAACTCATCCAGATCTTAAGGTTCTAACTCAAGCTTCAAGCCTCCATCTCCAATCTTCATCAAGTCATTCTCTAAAGCTAAGGTATATGGGTTTCTTTCATGGTTTCCTTTCACCCATGAAACCCAAGCTTCCTTTTGCTTAAAATTGCATGGTTTAAAGTTGATTTAAAAATGGGTCTTACTTATTATGAATTTCACTAACCCCATTCACTTAGACTATGTTGGGGTTTATGAAATTTTAACTATTTTAGTATGTTTTGAGCTATAATTTAAGTTCTATTATAAGATTTAATGAGTGGTTTTGATGTATATTTCTTGAGGGTGTTACCAAGTACCTATTGAAGATTTTACATTGAATTTTCTAGCATGATTTCACTCATGAATTGCAAAGTCTTACACTAGCACTACACACACTCTAAGTGTTTTATAAGATGTTCGGTTGTGGTTTTCTTGAGGAATTAAAAGCCCAATACATATCTTTTGAGTTTAATGACTATACAATGATGAAATGAATGTATAGATATGATATTCTCCTATATAGTCTTGGAATGTAACCATGCCCTACTTGGGGGTTGCGTGTTGGGTAACCATATCAAAGGGTTCATATTTTGATAACCTATTGGGGGTTCATACTCCAATCACCACGGGTGGTAGGGTATGACTATCCATCAACCTATCGAAGGGTTTGCACCTTGATAATCTATTGAGGTATTTGTACTCCAGCACCATGAGTTGTAAGGTACGACTATCCACCAACCTATTGATGGGGTTAGTACCTCAATCACCAAGTGTGGTAGGGTGTGACAATCCACCAATAGTTTAGTCATTTCTTCTTACACACATATTATGTTCTATGTATGCATGTTGTACTTAAGCATTGATCATACATGTCATATCGTTACTATGTTATCTATGGCCTATCTCTATGCATTTTTACTATGATGCCTACCTCTTGTTGCATTGCATCCTACATACATAGTACATCTAAATGTACTAACGCATAGATTATGCCTACATGATGTCATTATCTAGGGACCTATGCCCCACTTAAATATCCTCCTCCACGTTCCTAGTACGATTACTTCTCAAGCTTGCTAGTGAGACCTCCCTTTCGGGGATGATCTTTATGATTTCATACTATGTTCTAGGACTATCTTTCTTTTACTTATGTATTGATTATTAGGGGCGAGCCTGGTTGCTTGTCTTGGCCTCGCTCTTATATATGTAGTAGAAGTGTTGTTGTACATGTTATGTATCTATGATATGAGCTTTAACTCTCTTTTGACTCTTTATGTTAATGTTAAGAAGGTTATCCCTTAGCCCCGTTAATCCTTATTTACAACTATTTGTTTTATTTTATTGCTTCTATGACCAAGGATGTGTAATGATATATTAAGGGGCTTGCGTAGGGTTCCTTTAGGATCTTTATATGTTGTGTCACATCTTGGCCTAGACTTAGGTCCTGGCAAACTTGGTATTAGAGCACTTGGTTATTAGGTCCTAGGTATCCAACACACAGCGTCGATTAAAGTCCTATTCATGGTTGTGAAGTGCACCAAGACTATGAATGGGAGGCTATGAGACATTCTTGAAAATGCTTCATTTCTTCATGATCTAGATTGTGCGATAGTGTTAGGTCTCCTATGGCTTATTATTTATCCCTTATCGTTACATTTCAGGATATGTCTCAAGCTACCCAGGATAGTGATATATTTAATGCAGATATTCACAATGCTCTCTAGGAAGTGGCTAAAGCGGCGGTAAAATTGTCAACTCACCTCAATCAACAAGTGAATACTCTCGACACTTCAAATAGTAAGGGGAAAGGTAGTGAGGCCAATAGGGCTAGTGTTGAAGGAAATTTCCATAGTGTCAAAAGTAGAGGTGATGCTATATGTCTATTTTGTGGTAAAGTTCAGAGGGGCCTATGTTTCAAGGGAACCAATACTTGTTTTGATTATGGTGAAGTGGAACATTGGAGGAAGGATTGCCCTCATGAATGCAAAAGGGTAAAGGAGGTGATGGTGGGAAGACTAATCCCAAATGCCCCATGTGTAGGAAGTACTATGGTGTCCTATGCTTAAGGAAGACCAATGCTTTTTACAGATATAGGGACTGGGTCAGAAACTAGTGGATTGTCCATATGCTCGAAGAAAGTATAGGGGTGGTCGACCTTTAGATTATGGAAGTCATGTTGATCAAGGATCTCAAGGAGGGAATGAGGTGCCCAATGTTGCTACTGGTATGTTGAAATTTTCTTTGACTTTGATGTGCATACATTTATGGGCCCGAGTGCCCCTATCTCTATCATTATTCTCTTGGTTACTAGAGGGTTCATGTGTGTCCCAAAATCTCATTGGTGAACCTATATCACATTAGGTCTTGCCTTCCAACTTTTTGTATTTGTTATGGTTTACTTTATGTTATGCTTGGGGTGGACTAGTTGCATGCATATTTTGTCCCAAATGAATGTAAGGCCCGTAGAGTTAATGTCCGATTACCTATTAAATCCTTCCTTGAGTAGGGGCTTGTAATGTGGTTGCAAAGGGGTAAGTCCATTTCTTGTCTTAAGATACAATTCATCTCTATGAGTTGCATTTAACATCTTGTAAGAGTTAGGGTGTTGAACCTAAGTTATTTCTCTTGATGTGATTCCGGTGATTAATGAGTTTATGAAATCCTTCACAATACTTTGAATATGTGGTAGTGCCCTTTTGGTTTATGCCACGATTTTATCTCTGGGTCCCATGAATGGGGTCTTTAGTTCCTACCTTGTTATTTTTGTGGTGGTCTCTAGTGATGAAGTATTGATTTATTTAAAGCTTATGAACCATTTGGGGTTTACTGTTGCAAATCTTAGGGTAGGAGGAGTTGTATGCTATGTATGTGAATTGTGAAATGTGGTTAAACGAAGTTACCTCCTTGCATCATATGGTATCGGGGGATGGTATTAAGGTTGATCCTAAAGAAACTTATCTAATTTAGAAATAGTCCTGGATCATTGACCCCATCGGACATTAGGAGCATATTAGGTTTAGCGGGTTCCTATCGGAGGATGGTGAATGAGTTCTCTTCTATTGCCTCTCCCATGACTAGGTTGACCCAAAAGAAAGCTATTTTGTGTGACTAGTGAATGTGAAAAGAGTTTACAGGCCTTGAAGAATGAGCTTATCTCCACTCCTGTCTTGTCCTTACTGAATGGGTTGGAAAGGTTTGCTATGCATTATGATGTCTCCCAAATTGGTTTGGGTTGTGTGTTGATGCAAGATGGTTTGGTCGAAGTATATGCTTCTAGATAATTTGACATACATGAGAAGGATTAGCCTATCTATGACCTTGAGTTGGCCCCCATATTTTTGCTTTGAAAATTTAGTGTTACTAGTTTTATGAGGTGTATGTTGGTATGTTTACCATTCACTAGAGTCTCCAATATGGGTTCACCTAATGGGATCTTAGCTTGAGACAAGGAGGTGTTTATAACATTGTAAGAATTGTGACATGTGTGTGTCTTATCATCCCGGTAAGACTAATGTTATGGCGGATGCTTTGAGTATGGTATCTATGGGTAGCCAAACTCATGTTGATGGTGGTGAGAAGAAGATGGCTAGGGAGATGTATCGATTAGCTGGATTGGAAGTTAGGTTGGAAGAGGTTGACAATAGGGGTATTGTTGTTGTTGATGGTTCTAAGCATTCCTTGGTTGAGCGGTGAAAGAAATGCAGGATATTGGTCCTTCCTTGTTAGAATTGAAGACCTTGGTAAAAGAAGGTAAGGTGGAGGTTTTTCCACATGGGGGCGATGGTGCCCTTAGATACCAAGGTAGGTTGTGTGTACCTTGTGCGATGGTTTGAGGTAGAAAATCTTCGATGAGTCCCATAATTCTTCTTATTATATCCACCTCGGTTCCACCAAAATGTATAGAGATTTGAGGGATGTGTATTGGTGGGAGGCATGAAGTTGGACATTGCCAAATTCTTTTTCGGTTATCATAGTTGTCAAAAAATCAAAGACGAACATCAAAGGCTGGATGGCCTAACCCAAGAAATAGAGATTCCTACTTGGAAATAGGAGGAGATTAATGTGGATTATGTGGTTGATTTTCCCAAGACTAGAAAGGGTTTCAATTCCATTTGGGTCATGGTTGATAAGATGACGAAATCGGCTCTCTTTGTACTAGTTAAGACCATATACAGGGCTAAAGATTATGCTAGATTGTACATTCATGACTTGGTAAGGTTAGATGGGTTTCCTTTGTCCATAACATCGTATAGTGGTGCTCAATTTATTTCATACTTCTGGAGGTCCTTCGAAAGGGGTCTTGGTATGAGGGTTAAACTTAGTATGACCTTTCACCCTCAAATGGATGGCCAAGATGAAAAAACCATCCAAACACTTGAGGATATACTTAGGGATGGTATTTTGGAGTTATAAGTAGTTTAAATGATCATCTTCCACTGATTGAGTTTGCTCATAACTACAGCTACCATTCTAGCATCGGTAAGGCTCCTTTTGAGGTTCTCTATGGTAGGCATTGTAGATCACTATTTGGGTGGTTTGAATTGGGATAGATGGCCCAGTTGGGTTGAATCAAGTTATGGATGCTATGGAAATTGTAAGGTTGATTAGGGAAAATTTGAAGACAGCCCAATGTCATCGAAAGTCTTATGCTGATGAGAGAGGGAAGGATCTTAAATTCAAGGTTGGTGAATGGGTCTATTTGAAGGTTTCACTCATGCGACATGTGGTTGTCTTAGTAAAGAAGGAATTGAGTTTATAGTTTGTGAGTCTTCATAGAGTGTTGAGGAAGAAAAGTGAGGTTGCATATAAGGGGATGTGCCTTTGGGTAAGGTATGGTTCATTTGGTTCTTCATATTTGTAGGATTGAGTAGGTGTGTTGGTGATTCAAGTGTTATATGGCTCTGTAGGTTGTGGATGTTGTGAAGGATATATTAACTTAGGAGAAGGTCCAATGAAAAAGTGGGTGGCTCTAAGTAACGGTTGATATTTGAGGATGTAGTGTTTGTCAAGGCCCATTGGGAGAATCATCAAGTCGATAGTGTCCCTTGGAAAACCGGAGCGAGCATGGAGGAGCAATATCTATATCTCTTTCATTCTATTCAAGGTTATGATAACACATCAAGTCCTTTGATGATTCAAAGTCTTATGTGTCAGCCTCTATGTTATTGCATGCATTCATGTTTATGTTGACAAGTTCATCATGATTTTAACACTTATATTGAGGTTTCGAAAATAGAGTTTAAGTGCATTGTTGCATTCTTATTGGGTCTAATTTCGTCATGATCACTCTTCTTATATACGTCTTTTTGACATTCGGGGATGAATGTTTCCAAGGGGAAGATATTGAAATGACTGCAAAAAGTGCCTAAAAATGTGCGTCGAAAATATTCAAAATCGTGATTTTCATATATCTCAAAATCTGTGTGATATGAAAAATTCGACTATATATTCTTGTTCAGAGGGTCAAATTGAGAGGAAGATGGGTCTTACCTTGATTTAAGAGCAACTGTATCAAAATTTAAATTTCCAAAATGTCAAATTCCAGAGAGTAATTCGGGCCCAAGGCACGACACAACAAGTGTGCACTACTGTGTTACTTGTTTGCCAGTTTTTAGTTTGGTCCAAGACTATTTGGTCTTGGGCCTAAATGTTCCCCAAAATATAAATACCTACACTTACCCACTTATCACCCTCATAACATTCTAAACATTCCTCAATACTCATTCAAACACTTAGCCAAATATTTCACTCCTAAATTCAAGTCTCAAAACTCATCCAGATCTCAAGGTTCTCTTTCAAGCTTCAAGCCTCCATCTCCAATTTTCATCTAGTTATTCTCCAAAGCTAAGGTATGTGGGTTTCTTTTACACATGAAACCCAAGCTTTCTTTTACTTAAAATTGTATGATTTAAAGTTAATTTAAAAATAGGTCTTACTTATTGTGAATTTCACTGCACACTGTGTTGGGGTTTATGAAATTGTAACTATTCTAGCATGTTTTGAGCTATGAACCTAAGATTTGTTGTAAAATTTGATGAGGGTTTTGATGTATATTTCTTGAGGGTGTTACCATGTACCTATTGAATGTTTTACATTAAATTTTCTAGCATGATTTCACTCTTGTATTTCATGGTTTTACACTAGCATTACAGACGCTCTAAGTGTTTGATAAAATGTCTAGTTGTGGTTTTCTTAATGAATTAAAGGCCCAATGCATATCATTTGAGTTGAATCACAATATGATGATTAAATTAATGTATATATTTGATATTCTCCTATATAGTGTTGGAATGTGACCATATCCTACTTGGGGGTTGCGCATCGGGTGACCTTGCGAAGGATTTCATACCTTGATAGCCTATCGAAGGGTTTGTACTTTGGTCACCACGGGTGGTAGGGTGTGACTATCCCTCAAATTATCAGGGGTTTGTACCTTGATAACCTATCAGGGTGTTTGCACTCAAACACCATGGGTGGTATGGTGCAACTATCCACCAACCTATTAATGGGTTTTATATCTTAATCACCAAGGGTGGTAGGGTGTGACAATCCACCAATAGTTTAGTGGTCTCTTCTTACACATATATATGTTCTATGTAAGAATGTTGTACTTAAGCATTGATCATACATGCCATATTGTTACTATGATATCTATTGCCTATCTCTATGCATTTTGACTATAATGCCTACCTGTTCTTGCATTGTATTCTACATACTTAGTACATTCAAATGTACTAACGTATACTCTATGCCTACATGTGTCACGATGTAGGGACCAGAGCCCCACTTGAGCATACCCTTCACGTGGCTAGTACGATTGCCTCTAAAGCTTGTTGGTGAGTCCTCCATTCTAGGGATGATCTTTATGATTTCATACTATGTTCTATGACTATCTTTCTTTCACTTATGTATTGACTATGTCAGTGAGCCTAATTGATTGTATGGGCCCCCGCTCTTATCTATTTAGTAGAGGTATTGTTGGACATGTTATGTATCTATGATATGAGCTTTGACTCTCTTTTGACTCATTATGTTGGTGTTAAGAAGGTTGTCCCTTAGACCTATTTATCCCTATTTACCACTTCTTATTATATTTTATTGCTTCCATGATCAAGGATATGTAATGATATGTTAAGAGGCTTACTTGGGTTAATTCATGTTCCAATGCACTGTGTCACGTCTAGGCCCTAGGCGTGGGTCGTGAGATAGCTATAGCCAACATAGCCAGCAATATAATAACTACCATCCCATAACATCATATATATATATATATATATATATATATATATATATATATATATATATATACAACATATAGATCACATCCAGACATATACAACATATACTCCACGACTCAATCCAGAAACAATACATTCCTACACATTTCAACTCAAAGATGCAAACATTTTAGCTAAGTCTAGGGTTTTGAGAAAACCTAGACTACTTGGCATCCAATGTCTCTAGCTCTGCATCAATCCAGCCAAGCTTCCCTCCTCTAGATCACTTCCCTATCTGCTCAACTATCAAAACATAATTCACAAGATTATTATAGCTGATTTGGTTGTAAAAATCTAAAAAAGCTGGAAAAATTACACTATTTAGAACTAAAATAGCAAAAAATGAGGCCCACACTCAAAATAGAAAACCAATCCCTGTAAGATGATCTCTACATCACCCTGAGTCTATAGCCAGAAATTGAGCCCAAAATAGATCTCAGAAGACAGGGAAACGACTCAAAAATGAAGTTAAAAACTTTACCGGAAAAATATTCTTTTCAAAACTTTCTTAGTCAAAATTCCTAAAACTCAAACAAAAATATTGAACATCCAGCATACCACAGTGTCCGTCTCGGAACGTACAACAATTTTGGCAAAAATTTCATTTAATTCCACTAAGATATGATCTAGATATTTTCAACATGTAATAAGCAAAAAAATAGATATTTACCTCGAAATACGCCAAATCTCGAATCCAACTTTACCACGATGTTCCTTGTAAAAATCTAAGTTATATTACCTTTTGAATAACTCAAATTGGACAAAAAATGAGCTCAATGTTTTGTAGCTAATCGTGCAATCAAAATTTTCATCTAGAGTGTGGTTCCTAAGAGCATTGATTGGGTGAACTATTAACCAGTTTTGGTAGCCCAAATTGCAATCCATGATATAATTGCACCAGACATGTTCCTAGCCTAATTCGACCATTCCGAAGATAATGAAATTGTCAGCATTCCATTTCGAGGCCATTTACTAAGACTTTACTCAAAAACTCATTTTACTGGTATAACTTCCTAGTTAACTCACAAATCCACATAACTCCCGAATAAGCACCATATATATTACATGGAGGGTCAATACATTTAGGTTCCAAAATAACATAGCTTTAGGCTTAGAGCATGATAAAAGGTAAAAGACACCCTTTATTAAAACTGTTGGACCCAAACCGTTACCCTCGTTTATGAGTTATAGAATGGTCTACAAATTGTAGACTGGGGTAAATCCCAATTAAATATTAAATTTACAAAAATTTCCTCTAGATCAAAAACTACGATACCAATCTATGACTCTTAGATTTAACTACAAGTCGTCTGAAACCCCTATGGCTTCCCTCACACTTAGAAAATTTTTCATTATGCAGGAAATAATATATGAACCAAATTTGCAGACCATAAAATAAACTATGACTCATCTTCTTATTTTGAGGTCCAATATCGGAAAACCATTTTACCATTAGCCAAAGGCCTTGAACGATGAATCCCTTTTACAGTCCGTTGTTACATTTATAGACCATAACACCACTCATACATTCCCCTTACACTTGTTCAAATTTTTCTCCTAGGCATACCCTATTCATGAGCTTAGTTTAGTACTATCATTTGAAGCATGAGTCGTAAATGAGGTTCATACTTTGACCCTGTACATTTTTTATATGCTGTCAAAATACAGCATATTTGATGCTGAAAACTTGAGATTTTATGTGTTCTTAATGTGATATTTATGGGTTTGATGTGTTTTTGTGTTTACATTTGTATATGTGTAGGTTGGCCATGATTTGAGACAAAATTGCAGAAGATTGTTAGTACTTGATAATTTGCAAGACCCTCTATGGATCGTAGAGCATTCTATTAGTCATAGAGGTAGTTTGTGAAAAATTCCAACAAAGGATTTTTTATGAAGATCAGCTCAATGAGACATACATATGAGTCATAGAGTATTCTATGAGTTGTATTGATGGGTTTCACAAAGATTTCTAGTGAAGGAAAATTTGATGTAGTTGAAGCCTACGAACCATCAATACGAGTGATAGATCACTTAACAAATCATAGAGTGGTGTCACAGAAGAGAAGTCAAAAATCTCAGGAGCTAATTACGAGATCCTGACTATGAGCCACAGAAGACACTACGAGTCATAGAGACCTTTTGTGGAGTTTGCCAACCATTTTTCTTTTTTATTTAGGACATAATTGTAATTACTATAATTAATACTTTTATATTATTTTCCCAAGGAGGATGTGATTATTCAGTATTTTTAGGGTTCGTGCTTGGAGAACTCAATACTTGAGAGAGAATGTCATGACAAAATACTTATGGATAAATTTGATCTTGAAGCTTGCGATTCTCATTCTTCTTGGATTTGCTTAATCTTAATCCAATTTGGGAAGTGTTTAATTATATTTTCTCAATTCATAATTTCTTTATCTACCCATAGCATGAGTATCTAAACATATAACAAAGGTTGTGGGAACAATGAAGAGCTAACTAAGTAAAGATAAGTAATTTACAATTCTTGGGTTGGGTATATACATCATATGAATCAATTTTCTTCATTTTTAATGTTTTCTAATGGTGGACATCATTAGAACTCATAGTGTTACTGATTAGACCAAGGTAGTAATAAATAGGAAAAAATATTGATTAAAATAATTTGATTGATGTGTTCTCGTCTAATCAACCGAACTGGGCCAAAAGGAGGTTGTACTAGGACTTACAGGTAATGGTTATTATTGCACACTATGGAGATGGGCCAAGTTACATAGTAAAATTTGCCTCGCACCTTTGACCAAAGGGTTTGGTGAACTTAAATTATAGTCCTGCATGTTATACACTTGACAAGAATTTGGTTATTTCGTAATACTATGTTAGGGAATCATGGGAAACACAATATCCTAGTTGCTCTCTATTATTGATTGTCTCTCATGATAGTTAGTTTAGTTTATTTTCTTATTGATTATTGAAAAACTCTCCCTTCAGGTATTTGAGTTGGTTGACTACGAATTACTTATTGGTGAATTAGTCTAGAGTCTATGTATTCCCTGTGGGTTCGACCCTAACCTTGGTTAGGTTTTACTTCTTGACAATGTCCGCTATATCCTCTAAAAAGGAGGTGTAACTTTGGCTACATCAAACATTTTGGCGCCATTGCCTGGAAATACGACTAGACTTAAGTTGATTCATTAAGTAATTCAAGTGTTAATCCTTAGTTCCCCTTGTTTTACTTTTATTTTTGTTTTTGTTTATTTATAGGGTATACAAATAGTGTATGCCCAACAATTGGAGTCAAACAATCCATTAACTCCATTTGAACTACAGATTTGTCATGATCCAAGCCTAGGGCCTAGACATGACATGGCGAATGGAGAACCCGAAGGGACCGCAAACACATCCTTGATCGCGGAAGCAAGATAAACATCACATTATATAATAAAAAGGGAAACAGGACTAAAGGAAAGTCTTTGATAATCATAAAATCATAAAGAGTCAAGTTCATAGCATAAGTAAATTATAATATCTAGCAACACCTCTAACATGAAATTGAGCGAGGGCCAAGACACATTCTGGGCTCACCCTCATAGTAACAAATATTCAATATAAAATAGTCTCAAAATAGCAAGAGTAATATAAAAAGTGTCCTCGAACATGAGGACTCACCAATGCTTAACTCCAAAGAACTGAACTAGCCACATGGAGGACAATCGAAAGAAGCTCTAGTTCCGATATGATAATATCATATAGGAATAGAGTATGCGTTAGTAAATTTGAATGTACTAAGTATGTGGGATGCAATGCAACAATACATAAGCCAATATAGTTAAAATGCATAATTATAAGCAATGGATATATAATCTTAATACGGAATACATGATCAATGCTCATATTAAAACATGCTTGTAAATTATCCATCTTGCACAATATATATATTGCATACAAATGTGGGAAGTGACCTATACCGACATAGACCAAGAAGCTACAACTTGGACCCTAAGGCCTGACACCCCCTTGGTTCAGGTGACCCGGCATGAGACTCACCAGCGAAGTGTGGTCTACTTGCCAAGGCAAACCAAATATAATAACTTGAACTAGATGGATCCACTAGTATAACAAAGGTAATAATCACAATAGACTTTATGTAAAGACCCCTTGAGTCGAGCTCCCATCTTAAGCCTCAATTAATGCTAAGTCAAATCCTATAGAATACTTAAAATAGTCATACTTTAATCATAATTTGAATATCTTGTAAGAACATGACTTGCGTAGCTCATAAACATGCTTGTCCTCTAATAGTAATCCTAACTTGACCATGAGAACGGATCATAATCATACATGAACCCTTGATTTAACATGAATGGCTCACGAGAGGAAAAAATCTTGAAATGTGTCTTAACTTGATACTTGTAAAATCATAGATACTTTTCATGTATTCAATACATGCTTGAAAGCCCCTAATCATTGTATAGTTGCTTCACTTGTAAATCATGAAATAGATCATCAATAATTTGAGAATTCTTGACTTGATATTTTACAAACACATGTTGGGTTCATGATACTTATTGAAAATAATAAATTAAAGAGTGAAATAGGATGAGTAAACTTAATGCAAGTCAACCTACCTACATATAGTAAAACCCTCATGTAGGGTACCTTGAAATCCATTATAAAGACTTATGATAATTTATAATTTCATTGCTCAAAACATTCACAGTCTCAATAGATAAAATCAATTCATGGTATAAGCTTGAAATAGATAGTCATGCATAATCAATCAATATTTTACAAAATCCCAACATAATTTATGTGGAAACCCTCGTGGTAGGATGCCACTTTTGTATGCTCTAAACTTACCTAACACTTAAGAACACACAAAGAATTTAACACGTGACATATCAATTATATTTTAGTAATGAGTTCAAAATAGGTAAAGGTATTAGATTTTGTTCTAAAGGAGGATTAGTTGATTTCTAGCTTAAGTTTTTGGCTTAAGTACTTTGAAAGTAATTTAAACTATTATCATGCGAGATATTTATATATTGCCCATACTATTGTAGCACATTCAAAAGTATTGCCAATGTTAAAATCCAAGAACATAAAATTTACCAGTTTTTGTTCCATACAATCATCTTAACACTATTGGTATTTTAATATAGAGAAGCTCACCGGCTCAAATTTTACTGAACAAGCCAAAACATAAAGTTACAAATCATGGTTCCATAATTTACACTAGCCTTTCAAATTTATACATACATATGCAATAGGAGAATCATGTACATGTCCCAAAACTACTACAATATATATAGAGATAGATAGATAGATAGATAGATAGATAGATAGATAGATAGATAGATAGATA
>JAOTQJ010207058.1:0-19212 GCA_025642045.1 Solanum sejunctum
GAATAAAACAGAGGAAACTCTGCCGAAATTTTGGTAGAATTCTTAGACTTTAAGTTGTGGTTTTGCGAGTTAATATTTGTTTAAGTGCCTAGTCGGCACGAGTCATGGCCCGAGGTTGGGCTGTGACAATACACATAAATCACATTCATCAAATGCATTTTTGTGTAATTTTTCGTAAATTGCTTTCCGATCAATTTTTTCAATTTCGGTCAAAAAATTGAAATAAAACATACGTGTTTGCGACAGGTCCGCGTCGCGGATCCAACACCTACCCTCACTATTTTTTGATCCGATTATTCTAAAATTGGGTCGAGACCACTCTCCCACCCAATTTTTCATGTTGATCGCAAATTCGGTCTCGTAGTTTCCATCCGAGCTTGGAAAGATGCGTTATATGCACAATTACATTCTAGGGGCATTTCGATAATTTCAGGGGTATTACAACAAACTCTCTCCTACATTCTTCTCTCTCTCTCAAACGCTTTTTCAAAAAAAAAAAGTAGTAATATAATTGCAAAATTATTCTATTTCGGGATCATTCCTACAAGTTCAAGATCAAGTTCGATGTCGATTATTGTTGGGTTAACTGGTTAGTTCTCTTTTATTTTAATGCAGATATTTTTGATTTGCTTAATAATTAAAAATTTATTATTATTATAATTTATTGTACTGCTAGTTTTTTTTTAGTGTCGTAGGTCCTTTTTATTTTTTGCAAATAAAGACGGAAGAGTTTGCCTAGGACAGGAATGGACTCAAAGGATGATGATTCTGAAGTTTTTTTTAATATTGTATTTTATTTGATGTAATATTGTAATAATACATAGTGAAATTGGGGATTTAGTTAAAGGGGGAGGGGAATTGTGTGGTACTTGTTTTCTTTTCCTCTTTTTTTTTTTTTTTGGTTATGTGTGAATTAATTGGCCTGTCATTAGTTGTTAAATTATGTTTAGGACTTAAAAAAAGGTAAACAATTTCTTCGCAACCTTTCCACAAAATTAGTAATACATTTTGATACTGCTCATATTCGGAAATTTGATCACTAACTTCTTTTAAGTTAAATCCTCTTTTAAAACTCATTTTTTAAACCATTTGTTGTGTTTTATGATTTATTTGCATACTTTTAAAATCAAGTTACTTACATATCATGCCTATAGGATTTTAATAAGATTTTTAAAAAAAAATATTTAAAAAAAATATTTCAACATCCTTATAATATTTTCTACAAATTACTATTTAGTTTTTCATATTACTAGAAACCATTCTTATAGGAATTTAAATGATGAAAATCATGCTCATAGAACCATGTCTAAGAGATTGTTTTGTTAATATTGTCTTCTCTTAAAAATTCAGTTGCATTGCTTAATATTTTTTCAAACAATTGTTTTTACATAGAAATATGCCTTTTGGATTTATTATTTTTCACATGTTAAAAATTATGCATTTAGGATTTAATATTTTCACATGTTAAAAACCATGCCTATAGGATTTTGTGTAATGTTTTGTGATAGAGATCATGCTTATAAGATTTTGTTTCAAAGTATGTTTAAATAATGTTTTGCAGTAGGGATAACAATGGGGCGGGTGAAGGTCTAGTTGAGCTCAACCTGCAAAAATTTTAAACCGCCCCGCCCCCCATGATGACTTTTTCATTATCAACCCGCTCCGCTCCGCCCCACATAGACCTGCCCCACTTAAATTTTAAAGTTCTTTTATTTTTAATTAAATTTAATTTTATCACTAATTAACGTTTCAACAACTAATTAGCTATTTTTAATTGATATTTTAATAATTATTTCTTAATCATTAATTTAAAGTTTCTAATTAACATTTTAACAACTAAGAATTTATCAAGCATGTCTAGTTTAAATTTTAGAAAAAAATTAAAAATAAAGTCAATGTTTAATATAAAAAAGTTTATATCTTTGATTTTTACTAATTAGAAAAATTTAATTTCTTCGAATTCCTATTTGGTTTTTTAAACACGCAACTCGTCCTACCGCATATTAGTTTCAAATGTAACTACTTCAACCCGCCCTGCATCCACCCTGCCCAACATAGCTTTAAACGCGCCCCACCCTACATATCTCTAAACTTGCTCCATACCCGCCCCGCCCCGTTGCCAACCCTATTTTGCAGTGGAAATCATGAATATAGGATTTTGTTCCAAAAATACGTTTAGATAATGTTTTGCTAGGATTTAATAATCATTCCTTAGGATATTTGATATTTTTCATATTTGTTTGAAAATCATGTCTATAGGATTTTATTGCTTTTGACATAAATATCTTTAACAAAAAAAATTTTAATATTATTTTTTGAACCTATCTTAATAAGTATTTTCAATGTAATCAAAATCTGTGTTAATATTTAATGTCATTTTGTGATGCACAAACTTAATAAATCTTTGCACTTTTATTTGTGTTTGTGAATGTGTTTGGAGGCATATTTGAGACTTTATGTGCTTGTTGATTGTCCTGTCTATTTTGTTTGACGTGAGTCTAATAGGAAGGCCTAAATTGCTTTTTAGTCTAGAATCACCAAACTAGAAAGTTCAATGCCTCTTGGATATTAGGAGGAATGATAAATACTTTAGAAAATGATTAGAGTTTTTATTTTCTTTAGAGGAATTTTGACTGTGCCGTTGAATTTGGAATGTCAAATTTAGTATGGTTGCATAGTTTCTCTGTAGAAACTGGACTTCGAATAAGCCCGAGACACCCCCATCAAAGCAAATAACACTGGCTGATATCTAGTGAAGACTCAACACTCTGTGTTCATAGAGGTGGGTTCACATTTGTGGACATCTCGCCATGTGTGCTCATCGTCCTGCTGAGCTTGGGTCGCATTTACAAAGCTCCAAACCCTTGTGCTCCACGTCTGTGGAGCCGAGGCCCGTGTTTGTGGAGATCTGGCACTGTATGCTCTGCATTTGTGTGGCTTCTCTGTGTTCGAGGAGGTATGTGAGTGGCGGTGGTAATATATAAAATTTCAGCTTCACAAAATCGAGAAAAGAAAAATTCAAACAGCACTAGAATTCTCATTTGGTGTTCGAATTCGGTGATTCAAAAGGCTAAATTATATTTTTTTTAGAGTAATATCATAGAAACATTGAAAATTACTTTTGGCATGCTTTTTGAGATAATTTTGTTGTTTTTTTGCTGCATATAGGAATTGTTAATTGGAAACTTTAGAATGTGGTTTCTCTGTCATTTCAAGTCAGATTTTAGTGAAATTTGGGTCTATTCTTTGTGTTTTCTCGAGGTGCACATTGTAGTAATATCAAAATTAATAGATTGAGAAGCATTTGGACCAAAAGTTCTATCAAAACTGGTATCTATATTAAGTTTGACATAAAGAAATATTTTTTGTTATTAGGTTGTTTTATATTATTTTATGCATTGGATTGATTGTGAATTTGAGCTGAGGGTTTTAGGAAACAACCTCTCTACTTCTATGAGGTAGCGGTAAGATTTGCGTACAATTTACCCTCCCAGACCCTACTTGTAGGATGTCACTGGGTATGTTGTTATTGTTATTGTTGATTGATCGTGAATTTGAGGTACATGCTCACGGAAGTATGAGGATTATTATATGGATTTGTTTAAGGATTCAGGTGTGATTTGATGTCTGTTTCATCTATGTTGTTCTCTGCATTTGTGCCTCTATCTCTGCATTAGCAGAAGAGGATCCGCATTTATGGAGTTGTTGGAGCCCTGCTCCATAGATATCCCATTCATGGGGGTATGACACCACATTCATGGAGTACTACCTAACTTGATCTCCACATTTGCAGAAACTACTCCGTGTTCTTAGAAAACACTCCATATTTTGCGGAGTGTTGGGGCAGCCTTCGGTTCCGCGTTTACTGAGCATTTAAGTTCCCTGAACACTAAGCTTCTTTCAATGATGGGTTTTGACCGTTTTTTACTATTTCTAATATTCTAAGCTTAATTTGTAGAGATGCTTCAAGGTTTTTCAAGGAAAATCTCTTGGGTAATATTTCCTAACCTATTTCTTGATTAAATTGTGTTTTTAACTTGTAATTTGGGGGGTTTAATTGTAGAAATTGAGAATTTTTTTGGATATTGATTTCTAATGCCAATTTAATAATTTCTACCTCATTTTAATTCCATTTTTTGAAATGATTTTCATCATTGAATTCCTTATTATTTGGAAAATATTTTCATATTCTAGTTACTTTTTTGGCATGGGAGTTTTGAGAATTTTTCCCTTTTCACTCAAATTGATCGATTTTAGTGTCATTAGATTTCTTGTGTGATTGTGATACTGTATTTAAATAGATTGTGGTGATTTGGATTATTGAGGAAAGGGAAAAGCTATGGAGTTATCTTGATTCAAGACTTTTTCTATGGCAAGTGGACTTCTAACGTTTTGTTAAGTATGATTAAACCTTATATGCTCCTATGTGTGTGGAATTGAGTATTTTTGGGGTAGAATTGTGCCATTATTGGCTTTGATCATAAAACTTTGGTTTGAGAACGTATTTATGTTGTAAAATCTTGACTTGTGAGATATTTGTAGATTCATAATACATGTAATCATGTGAATGATTTGATATTGATACTTAGATGATGCCTATATTGAGATGAGAATGATATATTGGGATGGTGATGATACTAAAATCATTTTGGTATTGAATATTATGAAAAAACTGACCTGGTGCACATTGCATCTACTATTATTTGTGCATTGATACTTGTTATTGCTATGGTCGAGAGATATGTAAGTTAACAAGTAGGTTGGTAGCTGAGGTCTCTACTGGTAGATGATTAGCTAAGGTTTCTACTAGCGAGCCGAGGTAATATGACCGCTGATGATGTCTGAGGTTGCTTCCTGATGGATGAGCATAGTTCGAGATTATTGCCGGGCAAGTTCATGGATATATGGTCCATGTGTGGCCCCCATGGGTTTTGTTCTAACACATATATGATCAGTGGATATGTATCGCAGGAAAGAGATGCTTCAAGATTATTTGACATTGCATCACATTATTTACATGTCATGGCATTCACTCTATATCATATCATTCATTACTTGTTATTATTATATGTCTTGTTATGAGATTGGACATCTATTGTACCATTTGACTTGTGTATCAATTAAATATTCTGAGATATATTACCAGGTGATGAGTTTATATATATATATATATATACATACTTATGATTGGTATAGTGTATTGTGCTAGGACTTTTCTGAGGGCAAGTTTGTAATTCGGCAGTATGTGGTTGGATAGATAGAAATACTTGTGTTCTTCATTGCTTTACTGTAGATTAGTTCCATTTACTGAGTACCGCGTGTTTGGTGCTCACCCCTTGCTGCCTTTTCTAGGTTGTGAGCTCGGTCCTTCTTACTAGCTTTTTGACTTACAAGATTGGGCTTCCGGATCATTCGTAAGGTAGTTGCTTATATCTTCAACAGGCCATCAAGGACTCCATTTTATGTATCATTCTATTTGAGAACTACACTCTGAGGCTTGTATATTATTAAGTATTTTATATTCAGTTTTGATTTTCTATGCTTATATATCTTGTTAGACTGTTTTAACTTCCTCTTTTATTATTATATTGATTTAGTTAGGTTTTGGATGACTCGCCTTGGTGGGTTAGGCAAGTGTCATCACACTCAGATTTTGAGTCATGACAATTTCACAACATAGGAAATCAAGAAATGGACCCTCATAATTTATTTGGAACCCAATTTACACAAACCAGACTGTAACCCTATTAGAAACGTCTGGACTCAATGTAATCGTCAGAATTGGAATTTGAAACCTCCTTGGCCCAGAGCCTGATAAAACTCAAGGAAACTAGATAAAACTTAAAATGCATAACTTCCCTCGAAAACTCTATAAATTACAAAGAGACTGTTTCTAGTGATAGTTTCGCCACCTGATACGACTAGAACTGTCAAAATTTCGATTTGAGCTTTCGAAATCTGAATGTTGACTAAAGTCAAGCTATGATTCAAAATCAACTAAAAATGCAACTTTGGATCTAAAGTCTCTGTTTTAACTCCAAATTTAATTAGTAAATTCCCCTAAATTAGACTCAGCATTCTTGAGCTGATAGAATAAAAATAATTACATTTCGATACTCGAAACTTAAAATGACTACAAAACTTAATTTTTTCAACTTCAAACGTTTAAAAATACTATTTTTTTTAAAAACAAAACTACTTTTGACAACATTTTGAAAATCTGACTTTTAGACTCAACCAAAAATGACCCAAGGCAACTTTCAAGAAGGATAAAATAGTAATTTTATCAAAATATCAAAAATGACCTTCGAGGTCATTATATAAAACAATATGACTTGATTTTATTAATAGATCCATGATTGGTAGAATTCTTATTTACCCTTCCAAGGTATTACACAAACTAGTAACACGTTGCCCTTTTGCCCGATCACTCACTCCTAAGTGGTTGTTGTCGGACTGAGAAGCTTCTACTAGAACGTAATAGTACTCTAATTAGATTGGATATGATTGGTCTCTGTCAAAATCATATCTTTGCTTGACTTATGTCTTCTAATTGAGTTCATTATCTTTTTGAGTTGAGTTTATTCAGTTGAGTTGACTCTCTTAAGTCAAGTTGATATTGAGTTGAATCTCTTAAGTTGAGTCTTTTGAGTTGAGTTGAGCCCTTTGAGTTGAGAATCTATGTTTGTGTTCTTTTCTTTTCATCTATTTTACATTCTCGTACATTCCATGTACTAGTGTCCATTTGGTCCTGCATCTTTTTATGATGCAGAGACAAGTATTAGAGATCATCAATAGATGCTTCATTGAGGATCTTATCTCTATCAGTTAATTGGTGATGCTTTCCCTGCATTCAGAGGATACCATTTGTGTATTTATTGCTTCAAATTTGGTATTTATTTTTGATTTGAGGTAGCCATGAATGTAACAACCCTTAATTCTTTCCTATCTGATATGGACGTAGTTGTGTAGGTGATGCTGAGAAAAATCTGAGAAAAAACTGCAAAAGTCGATTTACGAGAGACATTACGACTTGTACAGAGGTTTACGAGTCTTAAAAGGGGTCTTGTAGGGAATTCAGTAACTCTGAGTTTCAAGACCCTTTAGTTTATGAAAGGATTTTATGACTCATAGGACCCTTTACGACTCATACAGGAGGGTTTCATGATAAATTCTAGTGACTTGGATTGCAGGTTCATCTTGCTTATGAGAATGAGTTTATGACTCATAAAACACATTACAACTTGTAAGATGAGGTTTCATAGTAATTTCCAGTGACTCTAACTTTTTGATCCCTAGTTTAAAATGGGCCTTTTATGACTCGTAGAATCTTCTATGACTCATAGATGGAGTCTTGTAGACCCCAACAACAATTTTAATGAGGGGTATTCTTATCTATTCTAATTCTTATTTAAGTAAATCCTTGGTCGTTTTGGGCATGGGTAGGGTCTTAGAACAAACTCTAAGGGTATTCAGTTTTTATTCTTCACCTTAGGTTTTCTTGAGAACAAAAAGATAGGATAAAGAGCTAGGGTTTTCAATTCAAGCACAAAGATTGATTGAAGTTCGATTGTTTCTTCGATTCCCAGATACGTAAGGATTACCAAAATGTAAAATCCCTTTCTTCACATGCCCCTTCAACATCCTGAGTCAAGATTTGGAAAAGAGTTGAGATTTGAGAAAATCTACTACCCTAACTTTGGATTTTTGTTTTCATCATGAGGTCTTATTATACTACATGAGATAATTGCCATATTCCATGAGCATTGATATGAGATTTACAAATGTATTTCATACTTGATGGCATGAGCCCTAGATCACATAATTTTATGAAATTCTATTCATATTACTGAATATTTGAGTTGATATAAATTGAGCATTTAGAGTTGAGTAATTTGAGCATTGTTGAGTATATGGAGCATGTTGCATTGAGTCACCATATAATTACCACATATGAGTATTTTTCTTGCACTGCCTAAGGAGTCATGTTGAGTAAAGTCTAAATGACCATTTGAGTCTGAGTTGAAATTGATGATTTCATTGATTGAATGAGTTGATGAATGATTATGATGATATACCCTAAAGTGGTTGCAATTTGAGTTGATTGATGCGTTGATTGATGAGTTGAGTTTTGAGTTAATTGATGAGTCGAGCATATTTTAGTTTTGGGAAGAGTATAGAGTACCGAGCAGGGAGCGAGTATGCTTTAACTCATAGAACTACATTGCTAGTGTAGGATAGTCATTACAGTTCATTTTGGCAACTCTAGTCCCGCAAGTGGAAATTTATTATGGATCCATGAGAGAGTTGATCGCCTTTTTCCGTGGCAAGTTAAGGGTGGGTATGGCAATGACATCAAATTCGTTGTGCATAACCTAATTAAGCATGGTGGGATGAGGATGTCGGCTAAGAGAAACTCCCAAACAACATTCTTTGAGCATGATATTTTAAAATAGGTCTAGTTCTACCAAGTATAAGTTTAAAAGCATGATTTACTCTAAACTTTCATAAACTGTTTTGAGCATGAGTTGTTGAGTCGAGGTGAGTGAGTTGAGTTTTACTTTTCTTGAACTATTTTACATACCAGTATATTCCATGTATTGATGTCCATTTGGGCCTGCATCTTCTCATGATGTATATATAGGTGATAGAGGACTTCAGCCCATGCATCATTGAGGTCCATAGATCAGTGCATTTCAAGAGTTGGTGAGCCCTCTTAGCTTTTCGAAGGAGCTCTTTTATCTTATTAGTTGACTTAGTATATCTTTTTTCTTTCTTTCTTTGATTTGGGGTGTTCATGGCCTATCATGACACTATCTAGACTTGTTGTATAGAGGCTTTATGGACACTGAGTAGAGGGTTATTGAGTCTTTTGTATTCTAAACTTATTTACCTAATACTATAAGTAGTTGAGTTGCATTTTGTTTCATATAATGCCTTCCCATTTGAGTTATTCTTCCGCTATTGAGTTGATGTGACAATGAGACCAAGTGATTCTCTTGGGGAATCAACAATGGTTCTTCAAGTGTTGACCATGCGAAGGGTACCCTCCCGGGAAATGACAAACTTGGTATCATCATGAGTCATAGGGCGTCTACGAAGCCGTGTCTAGTAGAGTCTTATTTATGTGTGTGTTGTACACCACACTTCATAAACGAGAGGCTATAGGACATTAGGAATGGTTACACTTCATTGATATGCCAAGTGTGTTCGATTGAGTGGAAAACTATATAACATGCTTTTCTAACTAGTGCATTATGCAATTGCAAATCATACCTCTAAGATGCACCATGACCTAGAGGAATGCCTCGGCTAGCAATGCTGAGAACCTTACTTCAGAGGTGCTTCTTCAAATGGAAATGAGGGGTTGAGGTCGACCAACCAGGACTACTGGTGTTCCTGTGACACCTATTGATCCACCTGCTCCTACCACAGAGGCTTACTTTAGAGAAGCTTTCTCCATGCTCACATAGTTGTTAGCTGCTTAGAGAGGGAACCAGGGCTCACAGACTTGTAGTTCTAGCTCTCATAAGCTAACGACTACTTTCAAACTGAGAGATTTTCTAAGGATGAACCCACTTGTCTTCATCGGGTCCAAGGTTGAGGAGGGCCCTTAGAACTTTATTGATGAGATGTGAAAAGTGTTGAAGATTATGCATTCGACTAAGACTGAGAGAGTTGAGCTTGCTACCTATCAGTTCAGAGATGTAGCTAATGTTTGGTACAATCAGTGGGAAGAGAGTTAAGGTGAGGATATTGAGTCTGCTACTTGGGATGGGTTCGAGAGTGCCTTCCTCGATCACTTCTTCCCTCAGAAGTTGAGAGAGGCGAAGATTGAGGAGTTTGTAAACCTAAAACAAGAGGGGATGACTATTAAAAAGTATAGCCTAAATTTCATCCAACTATCTAGGTATGCCCCTGAGATGGTCTCGGATATGAGGGCAAGGATGAGGAAATCTATATTCGGATAAGGTAGATAGGTGAAGAGGAAGTGCAAGACGGCATTATTGATTCCTGATATGGATATCTCTAGGACGATGGTTTATGCCCAATAGACTGAGGAAGATAAGATAAAGTACAGAGAAGAGCACATAAGTAAGAAGGCCAAATCATCAGGGCTTGATCTTACCCAGACTAAGTAGGATAAGGGAGATAGGTCTTATTCCTAGAAGAGGTCTTCTAGCTATGTATCATCTTCTGCTAGTACACCAAACCTGAGCTAGAGATGTGATCAAAGGTCCCAAGGTTAGCCGAACTTTAGGGCACAAGGTGCATAGTCTCAGACGAGTGCAACTTTGGGCTCTTAAAGGAAGGCACCTTGTGGGAAGTGTGGCAGGATGCATTTGGGAGAGCATATAGATAGAGGGAATAGTTGCTACAAGTGTGTCCATCCGGGACATTTCTAGAGGGAGTGTTTGATGTAGGGCAATAAGACCTCTTCCACCACTGCACCACTTGCGAGGGGTAACCAAAGAGGTACTGCACCAGGGGCAGGCAATAGGACAAACCATCTATATGCGATGGGGAACCAATAGGACTAAGAGGTTGGACCATATGTTGTGACAGGTATTCTTATAGTCTTTACCTCTCTTTGATATGCTTTACTTGATCGGGGTGAAATTTGTTCTTTTGTGATACCATATGTGGATAGTAGATTTGAGATCTTTCCCGAGTGCTTATTTGAGCTATTTTCTGTTTCTACTCCTATTAGTGAGTTCATTCAAGTTGAGAGAATCTATAGAGATTGTGTGGTGTCCATATATCATTGGGATACTCTTGTTGACTTGATTGAGTTGGAGATGGTTGATTTTGACGTAATCTTTGGTATGGACTAGCTTCACGCCTACTATGTCTCTGTTGATTGCTGAACTCAAATTGTCAAATTTTAGTTTTCAAATGAGCCTATTATTGAGTGGAAAGGAGATTTTGTTGCGCCGATGGGTAAGTTTATTTCTCACCTCAAGGCCCAATGATTGATTTCTAAAGGATGTATCTATAACCTCGTATGAGTTAAGATTGATGATGTTGAGTCCCTTACTCTTGAGTCTGTCTTAATTATGAGTAAGTTTCTTGATGTTTTCCCCGAGGATCTGCCTAGAGTCCCTTTTGATAGGGAGATCGACTTTAGAATTGATGTTCTTCCTAACTCCCAGCCTATTTCTTTCCCACCATATAGAATGGACTATATGGAGTTAAAAGAGTTAAATGAGTGATTAAGTGATTTGTTAGAGAAAGGATTCATAAGGCCGAGTGTCTTTCCATGGGGGGGCTCCGGTCTTGTTCGTGCAAAAGAAGGATGGTTCCCTAAGTATGTGTATTGATTCTATAAATTGAATAAGGTGGCCATTAAAAATAAGTATCCCCTTCCAAGAATTGATGACTTATTTGACCAACTTTAGGGTGCCATTGTTTTCTCTAAGATAGACCTTAGATCAGGCTATCATCAGTTGAAAGTGAGAGAATGTGACATCCCAAAGATGACTTTTCAAACCTGATATGGTCACTTTGAGTTCTTAGTGATTTTATTTGGGTTGACAAATGCACCCACAACTTTTACGGACCTGATGAACAGAGTATTAAGACAATATTTAGACATGTTTGTGATCGTATTCATTGATGATATCTTGGTGTATTTCGGAGATGATGAATGCCAATCACCTCATGATTGCTTTGTAGACACTCCAAGACAATGAGTTATATATAATGTTTTTCTAAGTGTGATTTTTGGTTAAAATCTGTGCGTTTCTTAGGTCATCTAATTTCTAGAGATGGAATTCAAGTGGATATTCAAAAGATTGAGGTGGTTAGAATTGGCCAAGACTAACCTCACCAACCTATATAAGAAGCTTTCTCGGATTGGCTAGCTATTATCGAAGGTTTGTTGAGTGATTTTCTTCCATATTTGCACCCTTGACCAAATTGAATCAGAAGAAAGTCAATTTCCTATGGTCTGATGAATATGAGAAAAGCTTCTAAGAGCTGAAGACGAGGTTAACTACTGCACCGGTGTTGACCTTACTTGATGGGATGGATGGGTTTATGATTTACTATGATGCTTCGAAGGTAGGATTGGGAAGTGTGTTGATGCAAAGGGGGAATGTTGTTGCCTATGCTTCTAGGCACCTTAAGATGCATGAGAAGTACTATCCCACTCATGACTTGGAATTCGTAGCAGGTGTTTGCTCTCAAACTATAGCACCACTATTTGTGTGGAGCACATGTGGATGTGTTCATAGACCACGAGAGCCTGCAAAACGTCTTCTCCCAAAATGAGCTTAACTTGAGGCAGAGGAGATGACTTGAGTTACTTAAGAACTATAGCATGAGCATCTTCTACCACCCAGGTAAAGCTAATATGGTTGCTGATGTTCTTAGCAGGTTGTCCATGGGAAGCACCGCCTATGTGGAAAAGAAGAGGAGAGAGTTAGCCAAAGAGGTTCATAGACTGGCACAATTGGGAGTCTAATTAGACGAATCAGGCGAAGGAGGAGCTCTTATGCACAATGGGTCAGTATCAAGACCCTATTTCATTGTAGTTGAAGGTGGTTGTGTGATGCCTTTCGTCACAGGGGGAGATGGAGAATCGAGGTATCAAGGCAGATTATATGTTCCAAATGTTGATAGTGCTAGAGAGAGGATTATGGCAAAGGCCCATAGTTACAGATATTCCATCCATCTAGGGGCGACTAAGATGTACCATGACTTAAGGGAAGTCTACTGGTTGAGTGGAATGAAGAAGGATAGTGCTGAGTTTCTTTCTAAGTGCCTAAATTGCCAACGAGTCAAGGTTGAGCACCAAAGGCCGTGTGTTGTGGCTCAGAACTAGAATAGAAGTTGGGAGATGATTAATAAGGAATTTGTCACTGGTTTAATAAGGTCTCATAGAGAACATAATTCAATTTGGGTGATAGTCGATCTAATGACTAAGTCTGGACACATCTTAGCAGTCAAGACGACTAACACCACTGAGGATTATGCCCAACTCTATAAAAAGGAGATTGTTAGATTGCATGTTGTGCTTTTGTCCATCATCTCGGATAGAGGAGCCCAATTCACCTCCCAATTTTGGAAATCCTTTCAGAAGGGTTTGGGTACAAAGGTGCACCTTAGCACTGCTTTTCACTCACAAATCGATGGCCAGGTAGAGCGTACAATTCAGAACTTTGAGGATATGTTGAGAGCCTTTGCCATTGGCTTTAATGGTAATTAGGATTACCACTTGCCTTTGATAGAGTTTTCTTATAATAACTGTTTCCATTCGAGCATTCAGATGGCCCATATGAAGCCCTATATAGGAGGAGGTGTAGGTCGCTGATTGGATGGTTTGAGATAGGTGAAGTAGCATTGATTGGGAAAAACTTGGTTCACCAAGATATGGAGAAGGTGAAGGTTATTCTAGCAAGGTTGAAGACTGCACAAAGTTAATATAAGTCCTACCCAGATTTTAGCAGGAGAGACTTAGAGTTTGAGGTGAATGATTAGGTATATTTGAAAGTGTTGCCCATGAAGGGTGTGATGAGATTTGTGAAGAAAAGGAATTTGAATCTAAGGTACATTGGCCCTTATCAGATTATAAAGAGAGTAGGAAATATGGCATATAAGTTGGAGCTACCATCAGAGTTAGAGGCCATTCACCCAGTCTTTCACATTTCCATGCTCAACAAGTGTTTGGGAGATCCAAAATTAGTTGTGCCTGTTAAGAGTGTTGGAGTGGAAGACAACCTGAGTTATGAGGAGGTTCCTATCGAAATCCTTGATCATCAGGTTCAAAAGTTGAGGACTAAAGAGGTTGCATTTGTCAAAGTAATATGGAGGAACCAATTCATAGAATAAGCTACTTGGGAGGCTGACGAGGACATGATGACCAAATATCCTCATTTATTCCTACCTGCTGATGATGAGAGAGTTGATGGTAATACATTTTCTATAAATTCTTAAATTCTTATTCATTGAGTTATACTCTCATTCTTAATATGACAGACGATAGAGTACTAGAGGCCGAGTGAGGATTAATGTGATTTGTTGACTATTTGATTATTTTACTTGTGGAGTTTCTTGATAAATTAATTGCATGAGTGAGTTGAGAGTTGGTTGATTGTTAAAGTCCATAGGGAGATTCGTACAATGACCTAAACCCCTAGATTTATCTTTATTCGAGGATAAATGTTCCCAAGAGGGAGATAATGTAATACCCCTTAATTCTTTCCTACCTGATATGGGTGTAGATGTGCAAGAGATTCTGAGAAAAATTAGAGAAAAGCTTCAAAAGCCATTTTCCAAGAGATATTATGACTCGTAGAGAAGTTTACGAGTCATAAAAAGGGCCTCGTAGGAAATCCTATTAACTCTGACTATAAGACCCTTCAGTTTATGGGATGAGTTTATGACTTGTAGGACCCTCTACGACTCGTAGAGGATGGTTTTGTGATAAATTCCATTGACTTGGATTGCAAGTTCATCTTGCTTACGAGAAGTAGTTTACTACTCGTAAAACACATTATGACTTGTAAGATGTGGTTTTGTACTAATTTCTTGTGACTCTTACTTTCTAATCCCTAGTTTACAAGGGGCCTTCTACGGCTAGTATATGGGGTCTCGTAGACCCTAGCAACAGTTTTAATGAGGGATATTCTTGTCCTATTCTTATTTAAATTAATCCCTAGCTGTTTTGGGCATGGATAGGGTCTTAAAACAAACCCGAAGGGTATTCATTCTTCATTCTTTACCTTGGGTTTTCTTGAGAGCAAAAGGAGAGGAGAAAGAGCTAGGGTTTTCAATTTAAGCACAAGGATTGATTGAAGTTCGATTGTTTCTTTGATTCCCATGTATATAAGGCTTAACAAAATCTGAAATCCCTTTCTTCATATGCCCCTTCAACATCTTGAGTCAAGATTTGGAAAAGAGTTGATATTTGTGAAATTCTACTACCCTAACTTTGAATCTTTGTTTTCATCATGAGGTCTTATTATGGTACATGAGATAATTGTTATATTCCATGAGCATTAATATGAGATTTACACATGTATTTCATACATAATAGCATGAACCTTAAATCATATGATTTTAGGAAATTCTATTCGTATTACTGAATATTTGAGTTGATGTAAATTGGCCATTTAGAGTTGATTAATTTGAGCATGATTGAATATAAGGGGCATGTGGCATTGTGTTCCATATAATTACTACATATGAGTGTTTTCCTTGCACTACCCTAGGAGTCATATTGAGTGAAGTCTAAACGACCGTTGAGTCTAAGTTGAAATTGATGATTTGCATTGATTGAATGAGTTGACAAATAATTGATATGAAATACCCTAAAGGGGTTGTATTTTGATTTGATTGATGAGTAAAGCATATTTTAGTCTTGGGAGGAGTATCAAGTACCAATCAAGGAGTGAGTATACAAATACTTTAACCCATAGAACTACATTGCCAATGTAGGATAGTCATACAACTCATTCTGGTGACTTTAGCCCTGTAAGTTGACATATATTATGGATCCATGAGAGATTTGATCGCCTTTTTTTGTGGTAAGTTAAGGGCAGGCGTGGCAATAACATCGAATTCATTGTGCATCACCTAATTAAAGGTGGTGGGATGAGGATGTCGGTTAAGAGAAAATTCCAAGTAACAATTTTTGGGATGATATTTTAAACTGAGTCTATCTCCTGAGTGTACTTTTAAAAGCATGATTTATTCTAAACTTACATAAATCAATTTGAGCATGAGTTGTTGAGTCAAGGTGAGTGAGTTGAACTTGGCTTTTCTTGAGCTATTTTGCATACCAGTATATTCCATGTATTGGAATCCATTTGGGTTTACATATTTTCTTGATGTAGATATAGGTGATAGAGGCCTTCAGCTCGTACATTGTTGAGGTCCACAAATCAGTGCATTTCCCGAGTTAGTGAGCCCTCTTTGTTTTTCGAAGGAGCTCCCTTATCTTATGAGTTAACTTAGTATATCTTTTTTTCTTTCTTTCTTTGATTTGGAGTGTTCATGGCCTGTCATGACACTATTTAGACTTGTTGAGTAGAGGCTTCATACACATTAAGTAGACGATTCTTGAGTATATTGTATTCTAAACTTATTTACTTAATACTATGAGTAGTTGAGTTGCATTTGTTTCGTATAATGCCTTCCATTTGAGTTATTCTTCTGCGGTCGAGTTGATGTGATGATGAGGCCAGGTGGTTTTTTTGGGGAATCAGTAAAAGTTCTTCAAGTACCGGCCACACCAAGGGTACCTTCCTAGGGCATGATAATGAACCTTTCATTGGCACCATCTAGATGCTTAGAGATAGTGGCTTCATAAAATGATGATTAGAGTGGATGTTATTTTATTTTTTTAGACTTGTACTTTCAAACTATTGTGATAATATTGAATTGATTTGGATTGTTGACATTTTTTGCTATAGATTCCCATTTAATAAATGTGATGTGGCCAAGTGGTTCGTTGAGAACTAGAAATAGTGTCAGAGTATTGGTTATGCCAAGGGTACTATAATGGGTTCAACCATTGCGATCTAACCCAATTGACAACCTAACTCACTTAGACTTAACCCTCTTTTTCACTTACTTTGATCAAGTCCCAATACAAACAAAGACTTTGAAATCAAGAACACAAAGTGCATATAGGAACAAGTCCCAACTTTTTTATTTAACTCATGCTAACAAAGGAAACACACAACACTTTGCCTACAAAATTCATCTAGGCCAACTTACTACCCAGACTGACTACCTGAGCCTTTAACTGGGCATAATATGGTCAGTCTTGTGCCAGCCATGTCCCTGCCAAATCAGTTG
Organism: Solanum sejunctum; assembly: GCA_025642045.1. Taxonomy (NCBI): domain Eukaryota; kingdom Viridiplantae; phylum Streptophyta; class Magnoliopsida; order Solanales; family Solanaceae; genus Solanum; species Solanum sejunctum. Next base: position 16,807 of record JAOTQJ010207058.1, read on the forward strand.
ACATCCCCAACTGATGTGCATGGCACTGGCGAGAAGTCTTCTAATTTTGGTGCCAATTCCTTTCCCTTGGCACCCAGATTCGTGGCTGCCCTATATGCCTGTGCCATGCCCAGGCCCTACGCACGTGCGTGTGCCATGACACAGGTCCTGCCCTACACATCTTACCATTGGGGTCCGATTTCTCAGACTATTGACCTTGTCCATCTCTTAGCCTTATCTTGTTTAGCCATGACCTTGCCACGTCATAGCCTTGCCTTGCCTTAGCTTGTCCATCCCTCTCCATGTCTTAGCCTCATCCTGCCTTGATGTCCTGGCCATGCCAATACCAAGGACTTTTTCAGTTAAACGTAATCTTGGATAAAGTCACGGACCCTTGGCTGGGCTCATCAAGTAAATCACTAGCCATGCCGGAGTCACCTGAACTATCGGATTGAGGGTCTGACAAACTTTCCCTACTCGATGATCTCATTGTCCTCGATGAGGTAGAATGCCTTATCTATTCAGGCTGCTGTATTGTGGCATAATCAAGGTATGCTTTAATTTGATCCTCAAACTGCCATAATGATGTTGTTTTCTCCCAAGTTGCATCAAGTTCCTTCTTTTCCTTCCAATGAATCAGAAACTCTGCTCTTATACTCTTCTTATGGTATCCAGCCAACCTATGATCCAAAATCTTTTAATTTGATCTTCAATGTGTGCCTATACAACAGGAGGAGCATGTTTGGAAGTTGACCTTGTTGGATCCTCAACATCTCTATAGAAAGGCTTCTAAAATCTAACATGGAATATCAGATGAATCTTAAGTTGCTTCAGCTGATTCAACCGATAAGCAACTTCACCCACTCTTTCAACCATTTCAAAGGGTTCATCATATTTTTCAATCAATGAGTAATGCATTATTGTGCTAGTAATTTTCTTCCAAATCTGTGGAGTCAACTTTAGCAACACTTTGTCTCCAACTTAGAACTCTAAATCACGCCAACCTTTATTAGCATACTTCTTCATTCATTTTGCTGCCTTCCTTAAGATATATTGCGTCTCATCTAGAATCTCTTTCTTGTCATGCGCATACTTGTGAGCTATTGGACACTTCCCTTGTGTATCAGTCCTAGCAACTTCTGATGGAGTGCTAGGTTACATGCCCAACACCATCTCAAATGGACTCTTCTCTTTTGCAAATGAATTGTGAAAGTTATAAGAAAACTATGCACTATCCAGTAAATCAACCCAGTTCCTCTGATTTGCAGTCACATAGTGTCTAAGATATTCCTCAACCAGATGATTGATTTATTCAATCCGTCCATCAGTTTGTGGGTGGTCAACCATTGAGATTTTCAAATGAATACCCATTATGTTGAACAAAGATATCCAAAATCGACTAGTGAATCTAACGTCCCGATCACTCACAATAACCAGTGGAACACCAAAGTTTTCATAACATGCTTATAAAATAACTTGGCAACTACTTGAGAAAAACATAATGTAGGGACAACAATGAAGATACCATATTTTGAGAACCTGTCAACCACGACCACAATTGATGCTTTTTTATCCATCTTTGGAAACCTGCTAATGAAATCCATTGAAACAAAAGCCCATGGAACAAACCTATTTCTTTCTTTCCGTCTTGTCTAGTTGACATGCTAGACATGATTTTACATAAGCCTTAATGTCATCCTCCATCTTTGTCTAGAAATAATGGTGGGACAGTAATGCCATCATCCTTCCAACACCTGGATGTCCAGCACGAACAATATCATGTGTTTCTTTAAGGAGTTATCTTCGCAGCCCATCACCTTAAGGTACCATGACTCTCCCTCCTTGAAATAAAGTAGACCATCCTCGATCCATTACCGTTTAACTATTCCCTCTTTAACTTGATCCATTAATTTGACATATAATGAATCATATATAGCACTAAACTTAATATTATAATAAAGTCAAATTCAAGTCTAGTTAATGCATAAATAACAACAAATACCTCTTGATGACTCAATACATCAGCCACTTGGTTTTGCTTCCGTGTTTATTTATCCACACAAAACCATATTCTGCCAATATCTCCTACCATCTTGCCTATTTTGAACTCAATTTCTATTGAGTTTTGAAGTAGACCTTAGCGATATTGTCTATTTTGACTACGAACTTTGTCCCTAAGAGATACATCCCCCATGTTTGAAGATAATGGAGCACTACCACTATCTTCTTTTCATGTTCAGAATATCTTTCCTCCATTGGATTCAACTTCCTACTCTCAAATGCAACAGGATGACCATATTGACCAAACACCCCCCCCCCAATAGCATAATCAGATTGTAAAATCCCACAGTTTACATGTACTAATAGTATGGGAATAAATCTTGATATGGTTTGGTCAAAGTAGCGTCAATTCTTGAAAGTGCTTGA
>JAOTQJ010207079.1:0-19211 GCA_025642045.1 Solanum sejunctum
TAAGCGACGAATTTCGTCACTGAGTCCGTCGCAATTTATAAAAATATATTAAAATAAATAAATAATACTTTCCAGAAAAATCTGCGAAAATAAGTGACGGACATATAGTTGCAGTCCGCCACTTTTCGTAATTAAAATATTTTTACAAAATTAAAAATAAGAAAGTGACAGACTGCGTCGCTTAGTCCGTCACTTCATTTTGTGACACACTCCGTTGTTTTTTTTACATGGTTTTTTAGCTAGTTTTAGTAGTGTCGGGAAGGTATTGGATGGATGTAACAATGATATCTCTTTGTTGTATCATCACTGGCTCATAGGTGGTGGTTGTCGGTTATAGAATCTCCCAGATAGGTTCATGTTGATAGTACTCAGAAGTTGAGGTGATAGTGTGATATCTTGATGGATAGTGATGTGATAGAGACCTATTTCTTACTTTGAGTTGAGGATGATTTATTTATGAACTATTGTCACTATATATTATTTCCTTTAGCCATTTTACATACAGTATATTTCACATACTAAGGCCCCTTTGGCGCTACATCATTTTATGATGCAGATTCTGTAGACAGAGGACTTTAGCAGGCGAACCATTGAGGTCTAGAGCTCCTTGATCCAGACTTGGTGAGTCCTCCCCTGCCTCCAGGAGGGCATCTTCACTTGCTTTCATTTTTCTTTGAGTACTTTCTATTGGACTGTGGTATTCCTGGCCTGTCATGGTACCTTATTAGATAATAGTTATAGAGGCTTGATAGACGTAGATTGATGATGGCTAATGTCAGGGTTCTTTCTCCTCTTTGTTTCTTTGTATAGAGATTGTTTTTCAAAATTCTTATCTTATGTTTCGATAGTGATGGTGATAGTTATGTAGCCATGTAATATATAGTTAATTTCTTTGTTATCTTCCAATGAAGGAGTTGATTGAACGAAGGCAATGATACTAGGTAGTCCACTTGGGTGCTAGCAATAGTCTTCGAGTACCAGTTACGCTTAGGGTACCCTCCTAGGGCATGACAAAGATGGTAGAGCCATACCTGTGTCAGCCTTGTCGATGTGGACTAGAGTTCAACTGAGTTTAGGTAAATTCTGGTGAGACAAGGCAAACTTCAGTGTTGAGTCTAGGCAAATCCCATGCTGTGAGGCAAACCTTAGCAAGGACGCTGAGTCCATAGAGGAGGTGTATGTAATAACCCATCTTGAGAGGAGATGTCCTACATCGGCAAAATACAAGAGAGATGCTGGGTATATAAAGTAATGAATTGGTCTATATACTGTGAGATATCTTTTAGGGTGAGCCCAAAGGGAGAAATCCGTGATGGGCTAAGACCAAGAGCGGACGATACTTCACAGTGTTAGGCCAGGTTATTACAGATGGCATCAGAGCCAAGTTTGAGTGTCCTAGGGAGTCTATGAATCCGTATCTAGTAAAGTCTTGTTTATGGGTATATTGTGGACCACACTTCATAAGCAGGAGGTTATAAGACATTAGGAAATGTTTCCCTTTTTCTATGATCTAGATTCGTGCGATAGAGTTTAACTTTAAGGAAATCTTTTTTTAATTTGTGCGTTATACATTTAAAAAAAATGTCGCCAAAAAGAATAATTGCTCAGAGAGATGCCCCAGCCCCAGTTGCTAAGAATGCTCAACCAGTAGTTCCGATTTAGGTAGAGGCTAGGAAACGAGGATGGCCTGCTAGGACTGCTGAGGTCCCACAGGCGCCCCCTACTCTGCTGCACCCAGCTCCTATTATCGAGGCATAATTTAAGGGAGCCATCACCATGCTGACTCAATTGGTGGCCTCCCAGGGTAATAACCAAAGTCCTCAAGCTCCTAGTTCTAGCTCACAATAGCCCTCAACTGCCACCAGAGTTAGAGACTTCCTTATGATAAACTCGCCAGTGTATACGGGGTTGAAAGTAGAAGAGGATTCATAGAACATCATTAATGAGATATATAAGGTTCTGAAGGCGATGCATGCTAAAAAGATTGAGGGAGTTGAGCTTGCCTCCTACCAGATGAAGGATGTTGCTAATGTGTGGTACAATTAGTGGAAGGAGTAGAGGTGAGAATGCGGAGCCTGCAACATGGCAAGAGTTTGAGACAACCTACCTTGACCACTTCATTCCTTAAGAGTTAAAGGAGGCAAAGGTGGATAAGTTCGTGAATCTGAAGCACGGAGGGATGACGGCGAAGAAGTATAGCCTTAAGTTTATTAAGCTATCAAGGTATGCTCCAGAGATGGTGCAAGATATAAGGGCAATAATGAGGAAGTTTGTGTCTGGTCTGGGCAGACATGTGCAAAAAGAATGTGAGTAGCCTTGCTGATTCCTAGCATGGACATCTACAGAATTATTATGTATCCTAGCAAATAGAGGAGGATAAGAAGAGAGATACAGAAGAGCAGATGAACCAAAAGGCGAAGTCAGCGGGACATAAGCTAACCCGTAGAGACAAAATAAGGGTGACCAATCCTACTTTCAGAGGAGATCATCCTATCCTGTACCATCTGTAGGTAGTACGCTTGTGCAGCCAAATAGTATGATCATAAATCAGATGGTTATCAAAATTTTAGGGCTTCGGGTGCTCAATCTCTGACCAGTGTGACCCAAGGTACAAGGGGAAAGCCACCTTGCAACAAATGTGGTAAGCTTCATCTGGGTGAATATCGTGTAGGCAAGGATGTTTGTTGTTCATGTGGATAGACTGGTCATTTCAGTTTTGACTGTCCAAAGAGGAGGTAAGGTGAAGGGAGCAGTAGAGCTCAGTCTTTCGAAGTACCCCCAGCGGGCAACCAGTAGAGGAGTACTGCTACTAGTATAGGCAGCAGGATGAATAACCTTTATGCTATGGGTAATTAATAGGATCAGGAAGCTACACCAGATGTTGTCATGAGTACGCTTCGAGTCTTTACTTTTAATTGTTTTGCATTACTTAATCCGGGTGCCACTTTATCTTTTATGACCCCTTATGTGGCTAGTAGGTTTGGGATTATTCCAGAGTGTTTGCTTGAAACTTTTACTATTTCTACTCCTACTAGTGAGTCTATCTTAGATGAGAGAGTTCACAGGGATTGAGTAGTGTTTATTTATGATAGAGACACCTTAGTTGACTTGGTAGAGTTGAAGATGGTTGATTTTGATATAATAATGGGCATGGATTGGCTTCACACCTATTATGCTTCTGTCGAATGTGAAAATCAGATTGTTAAGTTTCAATTTCCTAATGAGCCTGTCTTAGAGTGGAAAGGGAGTTCTGTTGCCCCTAAGGGAAACTTTATATCTCATTAGGGCTAGAAAGTTAATCTCTAAGGGTTGTGGTTACCACCTCGTGGAATTTAAGTCTGATGATTTTGAAACTTCTACTCTTGATTCAGTCCCGACTGTGAATGAGTTTCCTAATGATCTGCCTAGAGTCCCTCCTAAGAGGCAGATTGACTTTGGGATTGATGTTCTTCCCGAGACCAAACCCATTTTAATTCCACTTTATAGAATGCCCCCCGTAGAGTTGAAAGAATTGAAAGAACAATTGGAGAACTTGTTAGAGAAAGGTTTCATAAGGCCTAATGTCTCACTTAGGATGCTCTAGTCCTATTTGTGCGTAAGAAAGCTGTGTCTCTCAGAATGTGTATAGACTACTGACAACTGAACAAGTTTACCATAAAGAATAAGTATCCCCTCCCCTGGATAGATGATCTATTTGACCAACTTCAGGGTGCTATTTGTTTCTCCAAGATAGACCTCAGATCGGGTTACCACCAGCTGAAATTGAGGGAAAATGATATCCCAATGACACCCTTCAAAACACGGTATGGCCACTTTGAGTTCTTAGTGATGTCCTTCAGGTTGACAAATGCACCTGCAACCTTCATGGATTTGATGAACAGGGTATTCAGACCATATCTTGATATTGTGATCGTGTTTATTAATGATATTCTAATATATTCTAAAGATAAAGAGGAGCATGCTAATCACCTTATAGTGGTTTTACAAATCATCAAAGACCATGAGTTATATACAAAATTCTCAAAGTATGAGTTTTGACTCAAGTTCATAGCTTTCTTGGGCCATGTTATTTCGGGAGATGGTATTCGGGTGGATACCCTGAAGATTGAAATGGTTAAGAACTGACTTAGACCAACTTCTTCGACAGAAATAAGAAGATTTTTGGGTTTGGTAGGGTACTTATGAAGATTTATTGAGGGATTTTCTTCTTTGTCCGCCCTATTGACGAAGCTAACTGAGAAGAAAGCCAAATTTCAATGGCATGAGGAATGTGAAAGGAGTTTCCAAGAATTGAAGACTAGATTGACTACAACACCAGTATTGGCCTTGCCAGATGGGACGGGGGACTACGAGATATACTATGATGCATCAAGAATTGGATTGGGTTATGTACTTATGCAGAGATGGAAGGTGATAGCTTATGCTTCCAGACAACTTAAGATCCGTGAGAAGAATTATTCGACTTATGATCTCGAGTTGGCAGCCATGGTATTCACACTTAAGATTTGACATCAATATCTATATGAAGTTCATGTGGACGTGTTCACTGACCACAAGAATTTGTAGTATGTGTTCAGCCAGAAAGAGCTCAACCTACAACAGAGTAGACGACTGGAGTTGCTTAAGGATTATGATATGAGCATTCTCTATTACCCAAGTAAGGCTAACATTGTTGTTAATGCTCTTAGTAGGATGTCTATGGGTAGCACTGCCTATGTGGAGGTAGGAAAGAGAGAAATAGCTAAGAAAGTTCATAGATTGGCTCGGTTAGGAGTGAAACTCGAGGAAAACAATGAAGGCAGAGTCAATGTTCAAAATGGGTCTGCTTTATCCTAAGTGTCTGAAGTGAAGGAGAAGCAAGACCAAAATCCTATCTTGTTCCAATTAAAAGAAGCTGTGCATAAGCAGAAGGTGGTGGTTTCCTCTAAAGAGGGAGATGGGGTCGTAAGATACCAGGGCAGACTGTATGTGCTCGATGTTAGGGTATTCGAAGCAGGATCATGGATAAAGCTCATAGTTCTATATATTCCATCTATCCTGGTTATACCAATATGTACCACAACTTGAAAGATCTATTGGTGGAATGGAATGAAGAGGGAAATTGCTGAATTTGTCTCTAAATGCCACAATTGTGAACAGGTTAAGGTTCAACATCAAAGACTATGTGGATTGGCCCAAAACTTTGAAATTCCTGAGTGGAAGTGGGAGACGATCAACATGGATTTCATCAGCTTGATTTGATATGGGTGATTGTTGATAGGATGACAAAATCAACCCACTTTTTGGTTATCAAGACAACTTATACGGTTAAGGAGTATGCCTGACTATACATTCGGGAGATTGTGAGGTTGCATGGGGTTCTCTTTTCCATCATCTTGGATAGAGGAGCTCAATTCACCTCCTAATTTTGGAGATCCTTTCAAAAGGGATTAGGTATGAAAGTACATCTGAGCACCACTTTTCACCCTCAGACTGATGGACAAGCAGAGCTTACTATCCAGACTTTGGAGGATATGTTGAGAGCTTGCATTATCGACTATAAGGGTAATAAGGATGACCATCTACCATTGATTGAGTTTGCGTACAACAATAGCTACTATGCCAACATTTAGATGGCCCCTTATGAGGCATTATACGGGAAGAGATATTGATCCCCGATTCGCTGGTTCGAGGTTGGTGAAGCTGAATTGATCGGACTTGACCTTGTCCACCATTCTATGGAGAAGGTGAAAGTTATGAAAGACAATTTGAAGATGACATATAATCATCAAAAGTCTTATGGGGATATGAGGAGAAAAGACTTGTAGTTTGACGTGGATGATTGGGTGTACTTAGAAGTGTCACCTATGAAGGGTGTCATGAGGTTTAGTAAGAAAGAAAAGTTGATTCAATATTATACCGAACCATACTAGATTTTGAGGAGGATTGGGAAGGTGGATTATGAGATAGACTTGCCTTCCGAGCTAGATGAAGTCCATATGGTGTTTCATGTTTCAATGTTAAAGAAGTGTTTAGGAGATCCTGCCTTAGAAATTCCTATTGAGAGCACGGGAGTGAAGGATAGCCTATCCTATGAAGATATTCTAGTCCAAATCCTTGATTGGCAAGTTCGTATGATGAGGAACAAAGAGATTTCCTCCATCAAAGTCTTATGGAGGAATCAATTTGTTGAGGAACCTATGTGGGAAGCTGAGAAAGCAATGATACTTGAGTTTCACTCCTATTCATGTCAAATAATGATGATGTTGAAGGTAATGTCCTGATTCTTAACGTTATTGAATGTCTCCTTTCATTGAGTTGATGCATTTATCTAATTCTATTCCTGAGTTGAAGACTGAGATAAATAGGTGACGGATAGTTGAGAGTTCGAGAGTTCCTGAGCGAAGAATGAGGTGAGTTTTGAGGTTACTCGTGCTTTTATTCTATTCTTACTCATCATTTGAGGAGGAATGATCCCAAAGGAGAGATAATGTAACATCCCATGAAATTATCGAAATGCCCCTAAAATGTAATCATTCGCACAACACATCTTCCAAAGCTTCAATTAGAAATTTGAGATCAAATTTGTGATTAACATGAAAAATCAAGTGGAAAAATGGTCTTGACCTGATTTAAGAGCAACCAGAGCAAAAAATAATTTTCACTAATTCTTTCCAAAACTATGTCGATCCACGCCCCTGGCACGACGCGGAGGGGGCATAGATACATACTTAAACCTTTTTATTTTTTTCAATGGGAATTTGATTATGTTAGAAATTCGCAAGAATATACTAGTTCGTGCCCTTGGCGCATCGCAGACTAGTACAAATTTTCAGATGGTTTTTCTTTTAATTTTGGGAAGTGTAATTTGGTCATTTCCAACCCATTTTTAAGTCCCAAAATATGTTCTCAAGACTTATTTCACATGAAAAGGGTTTCAAAAAGGGCCAAATTCTTGAAAGAAAGATAGAAATTCATCATTTTGAGTATGCAATGGCTACCCAGAACATGGAATTATTCTTCCATGTGCCCCAATACATGTAGTAGGTTGACAATTGACAATTGATGGGTCTTGCATAGTGATTCCTGAAGAATTTCTTGAACATTTTCTTTGTTTCTTGAACATTATCTTTAATTTCTATATATTATATCAAATATATGATTATCATACTTGTATTTATTGTTTATATGCATTAGTGTGTGATTGTATACCTAAATTGCATGATTCCCCTTATTTAGAACTTCAAAATTGAACTTAGGGGTAATATCTAGAGCCTTGATTGTCTGAATGTGGGGATTGTTGGAGTCTGAGTCTTGAGATGTGGTTGTTGATGACTGAAACTGATTGAATTAGTGTTTGTAGAGACTAATGAGATTAAACCTTAGTTTTGACAGAATAATCTTACTCCTTGAGTTGATACATAATGATCTGAGATAAGGAGTTCTTACCCGCAGGGGCTAAATGATGGAAATCCTTGATGTATTGATAGACTTATGAGCATGTAGAGTCCTAGAGGAGTATTAACATCTAAATGGGTAAGAGTGAGTTTCAGTCATTCTTATTAACTATGTGGCTAGCGTAGGAGAGGATTGGACTGTCGCTTTCTTTTGCCCCATAGAGGGCTTGACAAACTTCTTTTGGGATCCCCGATAGACTTGTCCTGTACCTCAGAAAGCTACTGGACGGATTTGCCAATGATATCTCTTTGTTGTATCATCAACAACTCATAGGTGGTTGTTGTCAGTTATAGAAACTCCCCATAAGTTCATGTTGATAGTACTCGAATGTTGCGGTGTTAGTGTGACTTCTTGATGGATAGTGATATGATAGAGGCCTGTTTCTTACTCTGTGTTAAGGATGAATGATTGATGAACTATTGTCACTATATATTATTTCCTTTAGCTTATTTTACATACACTACTTTCCACGTACTAATGCCCCTTTGGCGCTGTATCATTTTATGATGCAGATTCTATAGACAAAGGACTTCAGCAGGCAAACCGTTGAGGTCTAGAGCTCCTTGATCCATACTTAGTCCTCCCCTGCCTCCAAAAGGACATCTTCACTTTACTTGCTTTTATTTTTCTTTGAGTTCTTTTCATTGGACTATAGTAGCCATGGCTTGTCATGGTACCTTCTTAGATGATAGTTATAGAGGCTTCATAGACGTAGATTGATAATGGCTGATGTCAGGGTTCTTTTCCCTCTTTCTTTCTTTGTATGAAGATTGTTTTTTTTTTTAAATTCTTATCTTATGTTTCGATAGTGATGGTGATATTCATGTATCCCTCTAATAGATAGTTAATTTCTTTGTTATCTTCCATTGAAGGAACCAATTGAATGAAGGTAATGAGATTAGGTGATCCACTTAGGGGATAGAAATAATTTTCGAGTGCCAGTTACACCTAGGGTACCCTCCCAGGGTGTGACATCTTTAATAGTCCATTACTTTCTTATACCTTGTGTAACATCGCAATAGAAAGTTAATATCTTTATTATCAAGGTTATCAATAAACACATGAAATTCATAAATTTGACAAAACTTTAGTTTGTACAGAAAATAAACTTTATCATTTCCAAAGCATATACAAAATACAAACTCTCACTAAAATTGTCATGACCTAAGCCTAGGGCCTAGACATGACACAGTGAATAGAGAACCCGAAGAAACCACAAACAAGTCTTTTAACTTGTTGTTACACATCATTGGTCGCGAAGGCAATGAGACTAAGGGGAAAACTTGCATAACATCATAATCAAGAGACAAGAGTCAATCTCGTATCATAGATACATAACATGTCTAACAAGAACCTCTAATACTTAGATAAGAGCGGGGGCCAAGACAAAGCAACCGGGCTCACCCTTATAGTCAAAATACACAATAAATAAGAACGTCTAAATACATAATAAGAGCAATGTAGACTAAAGTCCTCAAAGTGGAGGACTCACCAACTAACTTGAGTAGTATCGAACTAGCCATGTGGAGGATGATGATGGTGAACTTGGGCACTGGTTCCTACATGGTGACATCATGTAGGCATAAAGTATACGTTAGTACATTTGAATGTACTAGGTATGTAGGATGCAATGCAACAAGAGATAGACGTCATAATCAAAATGCATAACAATAGGTAATAGTTATCATATAACAGAATGACATGTATGATCAATGCTCAAGTAAAACATGCTAAAATAACTCATGCTTATATAGGATATCATATATGTAGATAGACTAAGCTAGATTTCTAAGGTAGAACCCCTTGGTAGGCTAGTGATGATGTCGACCCATCACTTAAATGGTGAAGTACTAACCCTTCACTCGGTTGGTGATAGTGTCGCCCCATCACCTAGGTGGAGAAGTACTAGACCTTGACTCAGTTGGTGATAATGCTGCCCCATCACCTAGGTGGAGAAGTACTAACCCTTCCCTCCATTGGTGATAATGCCACCCCATCACCTAGGTGGAGAAGTAGCAACCCTTCCCTCGATTGATGAGTACAAACCCCTATATTGGTTAGTGATGATGCCGCCCCATCACTAGGTAGAGAAGTACTAACCCTTAACTCGGTTGATGAGTACAACCCCCCATCTCAATTATCTGGGTTCTTAGACCCCCCTGATTGGGTATGGTCTAATGCAACACTTTATATAGAGTATATCATATACATAAGCTCATTTCATCATCATATAGTCAATATTATCATATCTCATGATTTGGATCTTCAACTCCTCAAAGAACCAAATCCAAACATTTTATCAAACACTTAGAGGGTGTGTAATACTAGTGTAAAACCATGAAATATAGAGATGAAATCATACCAGAAAATTCATTGTAAACCCTCAATCAACACCTTGCCATAACCTCAAGGAATATACATCAAAATTCCTCCTTAGATCTTACAATAAATCCAAGATTTATAGCTCAAAACATAGCAAAACGGTCACAACTTTACATAGCTTTAACATAGTGTGCAGTGAATTTCACAATAATCAAGACCCATTTGTAAATCAACTTTGAATCATGCAATTTGAGTTAAAGGAGGCTTGGGTATCATGGGTAAAAGGAACCCATAAAATAAACCCACACACCTTAGCTTGGAGATGAACTTGGTGAAGATTGGAGATGGAGACTAAGCTTGAAAAAGAACCTTGAAGGAAAACCTTAGCTTGGGATGAGGGTTTGGGACTTGAATTTTAGGAGTGAAAATATGGTAAAGTGTTTGAGTGAGTATTGAGAAATGTTTCGGATGATATGAGGGTAAAATAAGTCTATGTATAGGTAAACACACATTTGGTAATACATAGGCTTAAGACGTAGAAACCTTGGACCGAGTAAAAAAAAAAGTCCACCTTTGTACTATTTCGCATTGCGGAAGCAAAGCGGATTTGCTACTAGAAATTGCATTCTTGGAATTTTATAATTGCTAATCTTTTTCTCTTAAATCGGGGCTAGACCCTTTTTGACCTAATTTTGATCCTTTGAATAAGAATATAAAGTCAAATTTTTGAAATAACAAATGTATTATGAGATATATGAAATTTAAAATTCTGGATATTTTCGAGGCACGTTTTTGGATACTTTTCAGGGTCCTTTCAAAAATGGATCATCATCAAATTTGACAACATACATACGGGCTACATGCCCGTTGATATGTTGTTAAAATACAACACTTTTGATGCTTAAAACTTAGAATTTTGTGTGTTCTCAATGCAACGTTAGTGGGTTTAATGTGCTTTTGTGCTTTATTTGCAGGATTTCAAGGTTGGCATTGATTTTGGGAAGAAAATGCAAAAGTTGCTGACTTTTAATGATGTACAAGGCCCTTTATGGGCTGTGAAGTAGAATTCATGGATAATTCCAGTGAGGGACTGATTTTCTGAAATTTGTTCTACGAACATGCAGATGGGTCGTGAACTATTGTACGAGTTCGTGATTATGTCTCCTGCCCTGAGGATCAGAGAAGAGGGACTTTATGAAGTTTCATCACATAATACCCCCTTACAGTCATAGAACACTCTATGAGCTGTAGTGGGATCTCATAGATCATAAGTCCAAATTCGCAGCAACAATGTATGAGAGCTCGATTATGTGCCATGGAATGCAATACAACCCGTAAAGCTGATCATGAGGCATTCCAACCCAGTTATAATATTTTATTTAGTAGTTGTAATTTATAATATTATAAATAGATTTTTAGGTTGTTTTCTTAGAGAGTTCGAGGAATTGACAAAACAATAGTGAGATATACTAGAGAAAACATTGGAGAGTTTTGAGAAACACTTGTACTTTGATTTGGTCTTCTATTCTTGTGATTTTCATTGAAGCTTGAATTTATTTGTGCTTAATTCAATTATGTAAGTGCTCTATTATGTTATTCAAATTCATAAGGATTGCATCTACACAAATCATGAGTTTCTAAATCCACAACTAGGGTTGTGGGAACCATGAAGAACTAACAAAATAAAACTAGATAAATTATAATTCTTAGAAAATGTGCAAGCATGTATTAATTAACTCTCTTTGTTTTTCATGTTTTCTAGTGGTGGCCAACATTAGGATCCACCTAGTGTTATTGACTAGAATGAGGTAGTAATAAATATGAGAAGAGATTAATTAATAAGATTAGATTAATGTGTTCTCGCCTAATCAACCGACCTGGGACAAGGGGAGATTGTACGAGGACTAATAGGTAAGGGTTAGTAACGTGACACTGCGTAGATGGGCTAAGTCACATAGTGAAATTCATATCTCGCCTGGACCAAAGGATTTGGTGAACTTAACTTACCATTTTGCATGCTACACACTATAAAAGAATTAGGTTATCCGATGATACTAAGTTAGGGAATCATGGAGAACACAATACCTTAGTTTCTATCCATATTGGTTAAACTCCTGTATTAGTTAGGTTTACTTTTTTACTTGTTATGACACCCCCCCTTTTGCAAAGTAAGTTGGTTAATCACTCGAGTTGCATTAATTGAATTCTCCTATGTCTACATATTTTCTATAGGTTCAGCCCTAACCTTAGTTAGGTTCTATATCTTGACAACGACTACTTTATCCTACAAAAGAAGGTGTAACTTAGGCGACATCAAGATTTTAGTGCCATTGATCACGCTTAAATAGTACCTCTCACTTTAAGGACAAAACGATCATTGTCAAATATAAAACCTAACCATAGGTTAGAGTCAAATACCAATGGAATATGGGACTTTGCCACCTTATTCACCAACAATCATTTTAAACATCAAATAACTCTATTCTCAAGAAAAGGGGGGGATTGCAATGGTTGGTGGTAAAATATAACTATACTAATAGAACATAGAGATAATCAAATCGGAGAGAAACTTGAGAAATTATGTTCACCATGATTCACTAACTCAAATACCCTGGATAACATAACCTAATTTTGGACAATATATATATAGAAAGATAACATAAGTTCTTCCAAACCTTCGACAAAGGCGAAGGTCAAATTTCACAATGGCACTTGATCGACTGCTATAATGTGCCAAACTAACCATAACTTGTCCTAGTCAACCTCTCCTTGGTCAAGTTTGGTTAATTAGATGAGAACATATTAATTGAATCCTGTGACCCATTTTCTTTTCCTATTCATCACTACCTTGATCGTGATCATGGCACTAGGTGGGGTTTAATATTGGACACCATTAAATAACAAGCAAAGTGAAGAAAAATGGACAACACATGCAAATACCCAATTCAAGAAGTGCAAATAATCTGAATTTTCTAAGTTAGCTACTTATGGTTCCCACAACTTAGCTACTCTACCTTGGGCAAGAAAACACACCATGAATGAAACAAACATAGTTGAGAAATTGGTTAAGAAGAGTGAAGAACAATAAAACCTCTTTTGAATTTGGATTCAAAAGCTTAAATGATGAAATTAACTTGCAAGTGATTCCTATCTTCAAATTTAAAATCTCAAAGTAAAACTCTAATTTTCTACTCTAAAACTCTCTCCAAAATCTAAGTGTTGTATCAAGAATTATGAAAAAGCTCTCTAAAGACCTCATTCTAAGACCTTAACATATACTATTTATACTATTTATAAGAATGTCCTTAAATTAATTAAAAAATTTGGTTGGCAACTGCTACAACTTGTAGTTATGGCCCATAGGGAGACCTACGAGTCGTAGTCGGGTTTTCATTGTTAGCACTTTGGCATTTTGGACTTGACTGCTATATGATCCACCTCTACCAGTCGTAGTTTGATTTATGACTCATAGTGTCTTCTCGTAGTCCATGCTTACATTTCTTGGTCCAATTTTCAGCAACACTGGGACTTGCTACGAGTCCTACTCCTATGAGTCGTAGTGAGACCTATACCTCATAACTTGGTCTCGTATAGATGTCCTTCAAAATATCAGATTCTGAATTTTGAACACTGGAAATCCCCTATGAGGGAACTATTACGATGTATAGCTTGAGCTATGGCTCATAGTGTGCCTCGTAAGTCCTAAACTTCAGCAAAATTTGCAACTTTTTTGCAAAATTAGGCCAACCTGTATTTTCTGCAAAAACACATGAAAACCATACGAGGTCGCATTAAGAACACCCAACATCTTATGTTTTAGGCAGTAAATGTGTTGTATTTTGACAACACATCTATACCCTCAACTTAGAATTGTTGCTTGTCCTCAAGCGATGACTCAATTTGGATAGATAATACAATAATACACAGTAATCAACCCAATGGCATATACTACTCTCAGAGTCAACTCGAGTACCCATAACAACTCTTTTCAAAACCTGATCACGTAGCTAATATGCAAAACATAGCATATTGATAATTTGATAATCCAACTATGACAACTTGAAGAGTATCAACAATTCACATTCACTGAACAAGTCACATGTTAGCCATGCAACGCAAATACCCTCACAGAAAAGAAGTCCCTTTTTTACACTCAATATGCTTTCAACAGTAGCTTAAGGGGAAGTGAAAACATATTCACTCTTACAAATGACATTCATGCATGATGACCAATACCATAGGCTTGCTCATATACTCATAACCCAGACTGATGATTTATTGGATTAGGATCTTTTTAGGACATTATATGCTTGTAACGTATGCTCATGGGGCTTTAGTGTGACATTTTGGGCAATTAGTGAGTAAGGGCCAACCTTTAACCCCGCTCTTCAATACTTTTACCTTAACAACTCAACCATTCTCAACTTGTTCTATCTTATTCTTCATTTTCAACCTTTTCTCGGGTACTTTCTCGTCATTTTTTTAGCTTATGCCTTATTTTCAAACTCATTTTGATTTTTCAACTCATATTATGGCATCTTTTTTCTCTCTTTCTCTTACTTGGTATATGACTTCCTTATTTTCTTTCTTTTATCCCCAAATCATCACCTCATTTTAGCTATTATAACATAACATAAGCCTCCCTCAGCTTAGGCTTTTAGCCTGAGGTGAAGTACACACAATCTAATCCCCAAACCAGGGTCACTTTTGGTAGCCACCCTCAACTTAAATGTTTTACCTCAATCAAGGTTCACATTGTTCAAGGATAGATTAGGGACAATATCAAGGTATTTCACTAGACAAAGTTAGGCTAATTAGGTATTAAGAAAGAAAAAGGTACATGCAAGGCTCAAATATTTAGAACAGGGGATAAACTCTTAAATTTGGTTAGTTATTTGGGAAAAAGTGGACTAAATCAAAGAACAAGGGCCTAAGATCCCTTCCTAATACAAATATTCTCCAATCCAACTCAGAGTAATAGGGAAAGTTCTGAATCAGTACATAATGCATGAATACAAAAAAATTAGCCTACTCGCACATGGAATCACATACACAACCAACACAGACTTACAGATCATACTTCAAGCATCAACTTGCCTTCACTCAGTTAGAACAAACATTGCCAAATCATTCGCACATGCATGATAGCAAGATAACTACTAATCAACAAAGAATTTATGGGTACCAAATTTCTAAAACATTTCATAAAAATGATTTAAAACAATGTATATGCCAAAAGTTTAACAACCACATACCAAAGATATCATCTACAACATCTAATACATGCCAGTTCAACATAAAAATAAAAATCCATGAAGCAAATGAACACAGACAAGAAAACCTAAGAATAACAAAAACTAGTATAGTTATGGACTAAAGGCTACTTAGACTTCAACCTAGTTCATCACTATTCACACCCCCTTGAAAAACATGTATTTTATCCTTAATGTATAATAACAAAATAAGAACGGGGGTCATATTGTGACACCCTATAATTCCGTGCTTTTATAAATTCATATTTCAAGCCTCATTTGCATAGGTGGAAAGTGTATTAGGGTCATGGGAGACTTCTAGTACTTCAACGAGTTCAAGACATCAATATGAATGGAATTTTGGGTGTTAGTTTATGCAAGGGTCAAATTTAAATGAGCATAACTTTTAGTACACTTGGAACTGGATGATCCACGACATGTCAAATGAAAGCCCTTTGAGTTAGATTTCTAATACACTTAGTTTCACCTCATTTTGAGTTCATATGAAGGAGTTATGACCATCTTCATGAGACCCTCCCGTGCAATGACACCTCACAGGCACCTTGACGAGCAGTGGGGCTTTGCACGGGCCGTGTAGGCTGCCTTGAGATGGAAAAGACCATTTTTGGTCTAAGACATATGACACAACCAGTGGCACTAATCATGTGGCTTGCCATTGACCCTGTGGCTATCCTTGAGGTGTGTGCAAAAGAAGCTTAGTGAGCATAGAAGGAGTTTTTAGCCAAGTGTTACGCAACAGCCACACAGGCCGTGACAAGTTCCACGATCCATGGTTTTTAGCATGGGGTCTCTTAGCAGCATTTGTCTTACCAAGTGTAACTTCACAGGCTATTACACAGACCATGTAGCATCACACGATTCGTGGAGGCTCCTGTCAAAGTGACAAAATGTAATTTTTCCAAAGTATCCCAACTTCTAATTTTTGACCAATTTTAACTTCACAGACACTCCTCACGACCCATGTGGGCCTTAGTGGGGCATCACTTTGCAAATTTTTCCATCCATGAATTAATTGCATTTTCATAAATTTTATTTATTCTAATGACTTTTTAGACTTCCTATACTATATTAACCTCCCCAAACGACTTAAACCCTATTCCAAAGGATCAAATTCATTACTCTCAACTTGAACACACTCTCAAATTCTCTCAAGAGCCTCCATCAAAACCCTAATACAAGCTCAAGAACAAGTGTTGGATTTCAAGACCCCATTCTAAGCTACCATTCTTTGCCAATTCAATTTCAAGAAACTCAAGGTCCAAGGTATGTGAGTTTCAATCATTGGGTCCTTTCACCTATGGTGCCCAATCTTCCATTTTTATGAAAATTACACGTTCCCAAGTTGTGTTGATTATGATTATTATTTATCAGTGATTATGATCATATACTAAATTGGAGTTTCATGAAAGTGTGATTGAAAACACATGTTTACTCATTTTAAGTCTATACCATGAGATGATTTGTCTATTATGATTATGCATGTTTTAAACTATAAAACTATGATTTGTCTTGATATTTGATGGGGTTTTCAACATATTTCACATGAGGATTTTACTAAGTATTGATGGGTTGATTTACATTAAAATTTCTCACATGATTTTCATATTAAATCACATGATTTTACACTATCATTGCACACCCACCAAGTATTTCATGAAATATCTAGTTTAGGGTTCTTTATCTATTGATGATACATTGCATGACCTATAGATTGCATGACTTTATAATGATGAAAGGAGGGTATATATGTGTTGATTTATTGAAAAGTATCTCTAGTGTTATGAGTTGACCATAACCTATTGAGGGGTTGATACCTCAATCACAATAGATAGTAGGGTGTGACAACCATCAATAAATTGAGAGGTTGATACCTCAATCACCATGGATGGTAGGGTGTGACAAATATCAACCAATTGAGGTTAATACCTCAATCACCTCAGATGGGGGTGGTGTTCCATTAACCAATTTAGGGTTTGATACCTCAATCTCTTTGGATGGGGGATCGTCATACCCATCAACCTATTGAGAGGTTGATTCCTCAATTACTTCTAAGGGATGGTCTACATAGGATTCCAAGTAATAAGTTATTGGTTTATGATGATGGTGTTTTCCTACATATGAGTTATGTTCTATATATAAGCATATTTTACTTCAACTATTATTCATACATGTCATATTGTTATTATGCTATCAGTTGCATATGATATTGCATTTTACCTTGATTCATTTGTTGTGGTCTTCATTAATGATATTTTGATCTTTTCTCATAGTGAGAAGGAGCATATAAGTCATTTGAGGGTGGTGCTACAAAGATTGCGGGAAGTGATGCTATATGCCAAGTATGAGAAATGTGAGTTTGATTGCAAGAGGTTGCCTTTCAAGGTCATGTGGTTTCCGTGAATGGTATTATGATGGATCCTAAAAAGACGAAAGTGATTAGAAATTGGCCTAGACCATTGATCCCATCAAATATTACAAGCTTCTTGGGCTTAGCGGGTTATTATCAGTGATTCATGAATGGGTTCTTTTCTATTGCTTCTCCTATGACTAAGTTGACCCAAAGAAGGCTACATTTACGTGTGCCAATGAATGTGAAAAGAGTTTCTAAACCTTGAAGGATAAGCTTGTGTTTTCTCCTATCTGATCACTACTAGAATGGCTAGAAGGGTTTGTGGTGTATTGTGATGCCTCAAGAATTGGGTTGGGTTGTATTTTAATGCAAAATGGTATGGTGATAGCCTATGCTTCTAGACAACTCAACGTGCATGAAAGGAATTATTCTACCCATGATCTTGAATTGACCGCCATGGTATTTGCTTTTAAAATTTGGCGTCATTATTTGTATGGGGTGTACATTGATGTGTTTATCAATCATAAAAGTCTCCAATATGTGTTCACCCAAAAGGATCTCAACTTGAGACAACGAAGGAGGTTAGATCTTCTTAAGGATTATGATATGAGTGTGTATTATCACCTTAGTAAGGCTAATGTTATGGCCAATGCTTTGAGTAGGGTGTCTATAGGTAGCCTTGCAGATGTTGGGGATAAGGGCAAAGAGGTGTCTAAAGAGGTCTATCGGTGGCTAGATTGGGAATTAGGTTAGAGGAGGTTGATAATGGTGGGGTAATGGTGATTGATAGTTCCAAATCTTCGTTGATTGAGGAGTTCAAGGCAAAGCAAGATCTTGACCCCACCTTGCTAGAGTTGAAGGCTTTGGTGAGAGATGGTAATGTGGAGGTTGTCTCCCAAGGGGGAGATAGTTCCCTTAGGTACCATGGTAGGTTGTGTGTCCTAGTGTGGATGACTTGAAAGAGAAGATTCTTGATGAGGTTCATAATTTTTCCTATTCTATTCTCCTCGGTTATACGAAGATGTATAGAGATTTCAGGGAAGTGTTTTGGTAGGGCGGTATGAAGAGAGACATTTCTAAGTTTGTATCCAGTTGCAATAATTGCCAACAAGTCAAAGTCAAACACGAAAGGCCAGTGGCCTAGCCTAAGACATGGAGATTACTACGTGGAAATGAGAGGAAATTAACATAAATTTTATGGCTGGGTTACCTAAGTCTAGAAATGGTTTTGATTCTATTTGGGTTGTGGTTGATAGGATGACAAAGTCGGCTTATTTCTTACCGGTTAAGACTACATATGGTGCCAAAGACTATGCTGAATCGTACATCCATGAGTTGGTGAGATTGCATGGGGTGCCTTTGTCTATCTTATTGGATTGTGGTTGTCACGACCCAACCCAGGGCTGTGAATGGTGCCGATAGGGCACCCAGACATACACTTATATTGAATCTCCATTTACGACTGCTAAGGGATTTCACAAAATTTCGACAGAGTCTCCTCTGTTTTTCTAACCAACCCCACCTGCAAACAGCAAACCCAACAGTACCAAATATTGCCATAAGAACAAATATATATACATATACGTGGGCCGACAAGGTCACCGCTGTGGCAGAGCTGCCCAACAAACATATCATACAAACGAGATTATACCCCACGTAATTTCCCACACCCACATGTATCCACAGACCTCTATGTACAAAAATCGGACTACACGATGGGACAGGGCCCTATCATACCCTCGAGTATATATCTATATATATAAATGCAAAATACAAACTGAACATGTACAAGCGTATACCAAACTGTCTGCTCCTGATGCTAGGGAGCA
>JAOTQJ010207090.1:0-10572 GCA_025642045.1 Solanum sejunctum
GAGATTCAAGCACTTTCAAGAATTGACGCTAATTTGACCAAAGCATAATATGATTTATTTATATAGCATTAGTACATATAAAATGTGGGGTGTTACAATTCTATTTCATTCAATAATGAATGTTTGTTTAGTGGCAAATCAATGTTAAGGTAGTTTCTTTGCAATTTCGATGTATATATTTTCCTTAGATGTCTATTGTTTGTATTAGTTGACCCAAAATCAATACAAGAAATTTCTATTATATAGAAAAATCATTCTGTGGACAATTAATAACATTTTAGTAATTTAAATTTTATTTAAGAGTAAAAATAATAATTAATGATCAAAATAAATAAAATTCTAGCCAAACGAGAGAAGATGTAAGACCCCAAAACCTGGTAGTCCTTACTGATACTAAATTATGGTTTCTGACGATTTTTGAACAAGGTTCCTTTCTAGGACACCTCCACGAGCCATGGAGGTGTTAATAAAGAGAAGTTTGGCCATTTCATGGTTTTTCTTTACTTCTTGTGGTGTTCAAGGATATGTGGCCCTCCATAGAGCCGTTCACAACTTGTTGTCCTCACCACTGGTCGTGAATGGGTTCGAGGGAGGGCCCCTTAGCTTGGTAGTCACTATTTGGCCATAAGGTGCCACCACGGGCACCATCACGGCCCATGAATCATTCCACTTCCCATTGTGGTGATCGTGGAGTGACCCTTGGCCATATTTTTCCTAAAAATCATTATCTCAAATCTTGAGGGTTCTTCACGACAAGCTTCACGAACCGTGAAGCCTATCATGCTGGGACCCACCTAATTTTCTTAATGTCAATTAATTAAGGGCTTTATTGTAATTTTGTTTATTTATAAGGTCTTCTATGAATTTTATTCCTATCCTATGACCACTAAATCAACCTTTATTCATTCAACACACTATATTTTTCAAATTTCTATCACCTAAACTCTAGAATTGAATTTCATGAACTCCGTTCCACATCCTATTTAATGAATGATAATTGGGCCTGGATCTCAAATAAAGATCTCTATATTTTACTCGGCCCAATAGTTATAACTAAGTTTGTTTTATTCACCATTATTATCCTATAGACCCTTACAGAGTCAGCTTTGTTCATAATAACACTTCAGCCATCAGAAAGAACCATGTCCTCAAGGTTACTATTAGAAAACTTCATCGGTTAACTTGGAGTATTACAAATTCCTTTGCTACTACAAGTGAAAACCACTAGGAACGATATCATGATTCAGTTGACATCTTTCAGGATTTCAAAATTGACTCCATTATTCTTGCTTAGCTATGGTACCTTGATCATGGAATCAATATAAGGATCTCTTTTTATATTTACTAGCAGCAATTCGTGGATACAATTAAGATGATCTCTCCACCCTTTATTAGCATTAAATTCTTCTTTACCAAATGAAATACTCACACAATAAGACAAAATATATATCTTACTATCAAATGATGTACTGCCAAGAATATCATCAAGAGTACTACTAGGATAAGAAAAAGCTCCAGGACCATACGAAATTTTATATAGGCAATACTCCTTGACATGATCAGTCCCATCAAAACTAAAAGTATCCACCTTGAAGTACTGATGAATAATTTTAGAAGCTCAGTCTCCACCTACCATGACCCGAGCCTAGGGCCTAGGAGTGACATGGCGAATGGGAATACAAGAGTCCCCAAACAAGCCTCGTAGCATCCACTCACACATCATTGGTTCGAAAGAGTATATAAATATTAAACACATAGTTTTAAGGGATGATAAAGTAGGATTCACACTATTGGAATGTCATAGGGATAGGTATTAACATGGATTCACATAGCACATAGCACATAGCACATAAGAACTATGGGGCGGGTATGTATATCTCACCTTATGGAGGCATTACGGGACATAGAATCTTTCACATTTAAACTCATATCAAACATACATACATATCATAAATAATAACCATATCTAGTAGATATCCATAATCATAATCTTCAAATACAACACATACCATATAGATTCGACAAGAGTCTATAGGGTGTCCAACAATACCTCTAGTCATAAGATAGGACGAGGCCAAGACATGTTCTGGGCTCACTGCCATAGTAAATTACACAAATGGAAGCATCATACGTAGAGGAATGGTAGCTTGTACTTGGAAGATAGGACTCACCATAGCAAATATCTCAAATCTGATCTAGCGTCAATGGTGGATGAAGTAAATCTTCCGTCCTTACATGGTTAGATCATGTAGGAAAAAGTATGTGTTAGTAGGTTTGAATGTACTCAGTATGTGGGCATGCAATGAACATGACTTATAAAACCTGCATTTCAATGTTAAATGACAAGGGTACATCTATGAAAAGAATCATATAATAAGGGAATAGTATATCAATATGCCATGGGATACATGATGCATGAATGCGAAAATACTTCATATATATTGAGGATGAGACTATAACCAACATGAGACCAAGTGAACTTTGCCTTGGAACACCATTGTCTCCTCCACAACGAATAAAAAGTGACCTACTTGCCAAAGGTATAGCCTTAACATACATTCCCCCCTTGGGACATAAGCATTTCCTATGTTAGGCACATAGTTCAACGGAAGGAGTATGGACCCTTGGGGATAGTCCATTCCAATATCCAATCCATCAATGCTAGGTCATCATCCCACTAGAATACATATAAATACATACATATAAAAGTGGCGTAAGACTTCAAATTGTTTACATGCATTCAAACTTCAAATTGTTTACATGAATTCATAGGCGTAAAGGCCAAAACAATTTCTGCATAATCTAGCATAATAGGCTAAAATTCCAAAACATTCCTCATATAATACTTTCATGCATAGGGATAGCTCCTTCGGAGAACTTTCTTAAGAGAGGAGTATGGACCCTTAGGGATAGCCCACTCCAATGCAAACATCAATCTATGCTCCATAAACATAATGGTGTAAACACCCATAATTGCTCCTTGAGCCATAAGCTTAGAATTTTATGAGATCACATTCATGTCATAACCAATATCATATCAAAATCATATAAATAAACATAATTGGGCTTAACCAACTTCATAACATTCATAAAATTCATGGTTCGTTAATGCATATGCTATGGATGAGATGAAAATGGCATGGATAACATGGATTCAAACTCAATTCAATAATACATTATAAGATTCTACTGAAAACATGAGAAAATTTGCATTTAAAACATAGTATGAACTACCCATGCTCAAAACAAGCTTAAAAGGGACATGCATATTCATATGTTCATTAACTCAACAGAAATGATCAATAGGGATTAAAATTAAATTAAAATCATAAAAAAGTACAGCCCATATATTAATTGAATTTAAATAATCATAATAATGAAAATCCACTTTTAAAGTAAGCTTAAATTCATGAAAAAGTTTTTGAAAAGATTTGGGTCTCCTTGATTGGAAGGAAATAAGGATCAAACATTGTAAAGCTTAACTGTTGAAGGAATTCCAAGAAAAATTTTGAAGAATAATGTGTCCTCCCTTGATTTCCAAGCTAAAATCCCTACTAGAGTTCTTGAGCGAGACTTGAGAGAATTTGATTTTTGAAACTAAGGGTTAGTCTTGAATGAGTGATTTGATTGTAGGAGAAGTTTAGAAATGTAAAAGAAGGGGTTTAAAGGTCTTAAAAAGTGTTGGGGATGATTTTCTATCTAGCCTAGATTGATTTTGTGAAATAGGGCATAACTTCTTGCTCCAAACTCAGAATGAGGTGAAACCAGAAACATTACAAAGCTAATTCAAAGGGATTTAATCTTGTATTTAATGGGTCATCTAGATAATTTTATACTAAGATATATGACATTTTAAAGTTGACCCTTCTATCCATACTTATGAAAAACTTAGCCAATGGAACTCCTTTGAACATGGCTTGATATGAGAGACCCATGATGGCCTTAAATAATATAAATAAGCTATAATAGAAGGCTTGAAAGTGAACTTAGCTTGATCTTGAATATCCCAAACTTAGAAAAATTTCAATGATATCACTTCCATGTAAGACCATATGGGTCGTATAAGGCCACACAGGGCTTGAGGATGCCCATTCCACCATCCTTAGAAAAATCTTCACAATCATATTATGCAACAGTGATTCCATAAAAAGAAAAAGTTTCACTCTGAAAGCCTTACGGGTGGCCACATGAGCCGTGAGACCTCACGTAGACGGTGTAGGCTACCATTGGGTGTCACCTTGGTAGAAAATTTTTTTGAAACCAAATTTCTATGCTACAGTGAGGTTGTACAATGTTCGAGTCCTTACATCATCAACCCTTGGGATCATTCATCCTCGAATGTGCTAGAACAAGGCTTGGAAGGCTTGACTAACAACATGAGATATTCGAACATAAGGTACACTGCATACTTTATCATTTGAAAATCATAAAGTCTTTAAAACTCATATTAAAATTTATTCAAATAATTCAAAACATCATAAAAATCATTTTTGTGCACATGTATGCATGTCATGTCCTGTAACTCAAGAGTGGAATAATTGGGACAATTGTGAATAGGAAAAAGCTAATACCATAGGCTTGAGTAGATTGGAAAGGATTGAGGTATCATTGCATCTTACTTGAGTATACTTCCCACATAGCACTTTCAATATGTTGATTTTATTAAGAAGCCTCTTCACTTGTCCATATAAGATCTAAACCGAAACTTCCTGATAAGACAGGTTCTGCTCATCCTCAATACCTTCCAAAGGCATAATAGTACAAGGATCACCAACTAACCTCAACATAGACGTATGGAGAACTAAACAAATAGAACTCAATTTCAAAAGAAAATCCAACCTATAAGCGACATTCCCAATCCACTTAACATTCTCATAAGGACATACATACCGGGGGCTTAGTTTTCCCTCCTTCCCAAAATGCACCACACTCTTCATAGGTGAGACCTTCATAAACACCCAATAATCAGTAGAAAACTCAAGATCATTCATTCTAACATCCACATAGAACTTTTGATATCTTCGAACCATCTTCAACCTTCCCCTAATAAATTTAACTCTTTTGTAGACTCCAACACTAAATATGGGCCTATAAAAGTCTTTTCATCTAACTCAAACTACCCCACCGGAGATCTACACTTTTACTTTTTAAAGCCCCAAATGATGCTATATCAGTGCTAGCATGAAAGCTATTCTTGGAGGCAAACTTAATAAGTGGTAGACGATCACCCAAATTAACCTTGAATTCCAACACACAAGACCTCGAATTACACCATCTCCCTATTGGGAGAAAATCCTTATCCTTTATGCAACCAACCTCTTCAACACAACCAACGATGGGTCTAAGTCATGCTTACCCTTGACATTAACAACCACAAAAGATTCAGCCCCATTTGGAACATGAACACTACCATCATTCGAGTCGGTCAACCTAACTCCCAATCTTGACAAACGAAGAACATCTTTTGTTGACTCTTTCTTCCTTTCATCAACATGAGACACACTTCCCATGGATATCCTACTAAGAGCATCGTCTATAATATTTACCTTGCTGGAATTACATTTTACAATTATGTCATAGCCATTAAGGAGTTCCAACCCTCTCCTTGGTCTCAAGTTATGATCCCTTGAGTGAACGCATATTATAAACGCTTGTGTTTAGTGAAGACATCATATATACCCATACAAATAGTGTCTCCAAATCTTCAAGGCAAATACCATCGTCGTTAACTCAAGGTAATTAGTCGAGTAGACATGCTCTTGCACCTCCAATTGCCTTGATGTATAAGCTCTCACCTTAGCATGTTGCATAAGTACACAACCCAACAAAAATTGAGAAGTATTAAAATACACCACCAATATATCTAATCCATACAGTAAAGTCAAAACAAAAGGCGATGTTAGCTGACCTTTCAAAGTCTTAAAACTCACCTTACACTCGTCTGACCTTAAAAACTTTGCCTTCTTTAGAGTAAACTTGGTCAATGGTGATGCAATAAAAGAGAAACCTTCAATAAACCTTCCATAATAACCAATGAATCTGGGAAAACATCGAATATCAAAAGGGCAAGCTTGTCAAACAATGTGCTTCCTTCACTAACCCCCCTCATCTATAAGATCAACTTCAACATTTTTATTGCCTGGATTACATTAGAGGCCCAAAGGAACTGTCCATATTCGGTAGGGAGGGAGGGAGATAGGAAACCTTATGACACATTCCATGGCATAATAAGAATCATAAAAATGTGAAACAATTCCTCGAATGCCTTGTAGCCTCCTACCCATTGACGTGGCATGTTGGACTCCAAGGACCATTTATAAATGTAGTTCTCTGATACCATCTATATCATGACCTGAGCCCAAAGATTAAGAGTGACATGGCAAATGGGAACCCAAGAGTCCCCAAACAAGCCTCGTAGCATCCTTTCACATATCATCGGTTTGGCAGTGAAGATAAATATTAAGCACATATTAATTAGGGATAAGAAAGTAGGCTCACACTATGGGAATGTCATAGGGAATAACATGGATTCATATAGTACATAGCACATAAGAACAAAGGGGTAAGTAAGTTTAAGTCACTCTATGGGGGCATTATAGGACTTAGGAGCTTCCATATTTCCACTCACATCAACCATACATACATATCATAATTCTCATAATCAATCCATAATAGCCATATAGAATAGATAAGCTTAATTATAAGCTTCAAATAAAACACATAACATATGGATCCTATAAGAGTCTACAAGATGTCCGATAATGCCTCTAGTCATAAGACAGGGCAAGGGCCAAGACATGTCCCAGGCTCACCCTTAAAGTAAATAACACAAATGGAAGTAACACAGGGAGAGAAATGGTGGCTTGTTCTTTGAAGATAGGACTCACCACAATAAATTTCTCAAATCCGATGTTGGGTCAATAATGGATGAAGGAAATCTCAGGCCCCTACATGGTTAGATCATGTAGGCAAAACTATATATTAGTACGATTGAATGTACTAAGTATGCGGGCAAGCAATACACATGACTTATCAAACCTGCATTTAAATATTAGATGACAAGGGCATATATATAGAAAGAATAATATAACAAAGGAATAGTATATAAATATGCTATGAGATACATAATGCATAAACATAAAAATACTTCATACATATTGAGGACGGGACTGTAAGCAACACAAAACCAAGTGAACGATTCCTTGGAACCTCGTTGTCTCTTCCATAATGAATAAGAAGTAACCTACTTGCTAAAGATATATCCTTCACATACTTTTCCCCTTTAGGGCATAAACATATTTTTATGTTAGGCACATAGTTCAAGGAAAGGAGTGTGGACCCTCAGAGATAGTGTACACCGACATTCGATCTATCAGTGCTAAGTCATTTTCCCAATAGAATACATATCTACATGCTTGTAAACGGGGTATAAGACTTTAATTGTTTACATGCATTCAGACTTCAAATTTTTTACATGTATTCTTAGGCGTAAAGGCCAAAACAAATTCTTCATAATCATGCATAATCGCCTAAAAAGCAAAAACATTCTTTATATAATATATTCACCTATAGGGATATCTCCTTTGGAGCACCTTCTTAGTAGATGAGTATGGATCATTGGGGATAGCCCACTCCGATTGAAACCTCAATTGATGCTCCACAAACATAATGGTTTAAATGCCCATAAGTTTTCCTTGAGCCATAATCTTAGACATTCATATAATCACAGTCTTGTCATAACCAATATCATTTCAAAAATCCTATAAATAGACATAATTGGGCTTAAACCACATCATAACTTTCATAAAATGCATTATTCATAAATGCATATTTTATAGATGAGATAAGAATGACATGGGTAACAAAGATTCAAACTCAATTCAATAATACATTATAAGATTCAAGTGAAAACATTGGAAAATTTGCATTTAGAACATAACATGAACTAGCCACGTTCAAAAAAAGATTGAAAGGGACATGCATATTTGGATCTTCATAAATTCAATGTAAAATCATCAATAGAGCTTCAAGCAACTTAAAATCATAAATAAAGTACAACATACACATAAATTGAA
Organism: Solanum sejunctum; assembly: GCA_025642045.1. NCBI lineage: Eukaryota > Viridiplantae > Streptophyta > Magnoliopsida > Solanales > Solanaceae > Solanum > Solanum sejunctum. The sequence goes on from JAOTQJ010207090.1 coordinate 8,076, forward strand.
TTTAAATAATCACAATAATGAAAACCCACTTTTAGTAAACATAAATTCAGGAAAAAGTTCTTGAAAAGATTTAGGTCTGAAAGAGTAATCACATATTTACGACATCGATTTAGAAGTGTATACAAATAGTGATCACATAGTTATAAGGAACGGAAAAGTAGGACTCACACTATGGGGATATTATAGGTAAAGGGATTAACATGGATTCACATAGCACATAGTACATAAGAACTAAGGGGCTGGTAAGTATGACTTACTTTATGGGGGCAATTTGGGACATAGTTTCTTCCACATTTCCATAATAAATCATACATACTTCTCATAATGCTCATAAACAATCCATGATAGCCATATTAAATAATTTGCCATAACTATGACTGCAAATACAACACATAGCATATGGATCCGACAAGAGTCTATAATATGTCCAACAATGCCTCTAGACATAACATGGGCGGGCCAAGACACATCCCAGGCTCACTGTCATCATCAAAGCTTAGGGCCTAGATATGCGAATGGGGAAACCAAAGGGACCCCAAACAGGCTTCTTAACATATCATTACACATCATTAGTTGCAGAAGCAATTAAATTATATAATAAGAGTAAAAATAAGGGGAGCAGAACTAAAGGTAAACTTTCTTAACATAAGCATCAAAACAAAAGAGTCAAGTCTCAATACATAACATTTCTAACAACACCTCTACTACATAGATAAGAGTAGAGGCCAAGATAAGCAATCGAGCTCACCATCACAGTCATTACATACATAAATGAAAGGTAGTCGTAGTACATAGCATGAGATCATAGAAATAGTCCTCGAAATGGAGGACTCACCAACTAGCTTGAGTGAATTCATACTATCCATATGGAGAAAGATGCTTAAGTAGGGATCTGGTTCCTACATAGCGACATCATGTAGGCATAGAGTATGTGTTAGTGTATTTGAATGTACTAACTATGTATTATGCAATGCAACAAGAGATAAGCAACATAATCAAATTGCAAAAGCATAGGCATTGAGTAGCACATAATAATATGGCATGCATGGAACATGTTTTATGTAAATCATTCTTACATAGAACATTATACATGTACAAGAAGAGACCATCTTTACAGAATTCATAGTCTACTAAGGCACTAACTCCCCAATTGGTTAGTGGATCATCTCAACCTTCCAACCATGGTGATTGAGGTACCAACCCCTCAACCTGGTTATCAAGGTACAAATGCCTTGAATTGTTGGTGGATCTTTGCACCCTATCACCCATGGTGATTGGGGTACCAACCCCTCAATCTGATTATCAATGTACAAATCTCTCGACATGGTGACCTAGGCTCAAATACCCTCGAGTGAGGCATGGTAAATTTCTAACAAAATATATGAGAATATCACATACATAAATCCCTTTCATCATTATAAAGTCATTCATCACATAAGACATGCATTGGACCTTCAATTCCTCATGAAATCATAACCAATCATTTTACAAAACACTTGGCTGGTGTGTAGTGATAGTATAAAAACCATGCAAGAAAATTCCACGTTAAATAGTCTAAACGAAATCATGAAAGAAAATTCAATGTAAAATAATCCATCAATACTTGGTAATACCCTCAAGCAATATACATTAAAACCTTTCATAAAATCCTATAATGGATCTTAGATTCATAGCTTAAAATATGCTAAAACAATCACCATTTCTTGAAACCCCAACATAGTTCATAGTCTTAGTAATAAGTAAGACTTATAAGTAAATCAGCTTGAAATCTCGCAATTTAGGTAAAGAATAAGCTTGGGCTTCATGGGTGAAAGGAGCCTATGAATGAAACCCACATATCTTAGCTTTTGAGAATTTCTTTAAGAGGATTTGAATGGAGACTTGAAGCTTGGATGAATTCCTTAAGATCTAGGAGAGATTTGGACACTTGTATTTTGAGAGCAATATTAGTCTAAGTGTTTGAGAGAGTATTGGGGAATGTCTTATTTATAATAAGAAGGAAAAATATAGATAAGTAAAGTTTTTTTTATGCATGGGAAGGCTTAAACCAAAGACCAAAGGTGTTGGAGCGGAGAACAAAAATTGGCCTAAAATATAGCCTCTCCGCACCTCTGGCGCTGCTCACTAGAAATCGCAGTCTTGCTATTTTCAAATTTTCAATGGTTGCTCTTAAATTGGGGTTACACCCATTTTCCTCTAAATTCTACCCCCTAAACCATAATATTAAGTTGGATGTTCGATATAATGCAAGGATTTTGAGCTACATTAAAATTACTATTCTGGGCATATCCGAGGCACATTTTTGGGCTCTTTTTGCTGTCGTTTCAAGATCTCCCCCTTGGCAACATTCATCCTCGAATGTCAAAGAAAGATGTATGAGATACATAAACATGACAATCTTATCCCACATAAGGATGCAAAATGCAGTTAAACATCATTTCAAAAATCTCAACATAAGTGTAAAATCATCATGAACTTGTCAATTTAAATAGGAATG
>JAOTQJ010207101.1:0-19208 GCA_025642045.1 Solanum sejunctum
GCACGATCTACGAATAGAAGAAAGATCAGGATCCTAAATGTCCTGTAGCCTCCTGTGTATAGATGTGGTGCACAACATACCGATACACCGAACTCTACTAGACACGGTCTATGGACACTCCGAGGACTAACTGCTCTGATACCAATCTGACACACCCTACCCTGGGGTCGTGACCAGTGCCCGATCGGGCACTGGTCACGACCCTAGGGTGGGGTGTGACACTAGAGGCTTCCTTGATGTCAAGTGTCGGATGATGTGGCTCCCAAGTCAAACAAAGAAGTCAATAGGATTATGCCATGTGTCAAAATGACATGACATTCCTATGTCAAATCAAAGGCTAATAAAAATGTGTCATATGTACAAGTGATGTGTTCCAACCAATCAAATATCGTCATGTCACTTGAAAAACCCCCTATTCTAATCACTTTTTTTGTACCATGTCATCTTAAATTTGATTGGCCGGGAGAAAGTCCAACTCCATCATGACTCCTCCATTCTACAACTATATATAGAGTTCCTCATAATTTAGAATTCACATCAAGAATTCTGACAAGAAGCCATAGAGAGCTCATAGATCAAACGCCACAAATTTCTCTACAAGCAACAAGAATTCAAGAAATCAAGAAATCAAGCATTCAAGTTTAAGAACACATCAATATCAAGACCACTAGATTCAAGAACAAGCCCAAAAGCCCTTGGATTCAAGTACAAGTCAAGATCAAGTTCAACAACAAATTCGTATCAAATTCAAGTTCAAGATCATCAAATCCATATATCAAGATCAATACCATTGAATTCAAGGTCAAGTACAAAAGCCCTTGAATTCAAGTACAAGTCAAGATCAAATCGATCAAGTTTTCAAGACTCAAGATCAAGCTAAAGAGCCCTTGAATTTATATTTGAAAAGGTGAATCAGAGGATACATAGAGGTTGTAGAATTCACTCCTCAAAATAAAATACAATGACTATTGCAATATTTTTCGTTCCTTGATTATTATTTTCTTGACGCGAATTTTAGTGTCATACAATATTAAAGAGCACCCCATTAGGGACCAAGTGTTAAATCAAAAGCTTGAATTACCTGACTTAATTTGAGCACCATATATCATGTTCAATCTCCTATCTTACTATCATCATTTTTCTCCAACTATGAGAAGTAGAAGTGCTACTTACAATTATAGGGTGTAATGTTTTGCAATAATTATTGCCCATAAATTTACTCCACAATGAAGTAGTAGATGTTTGAAATTTCCACCGTAACTTATCCTTCCCACTCTAAAATCATGGTAAACCAGGAGAAATACATTCACACATTCTTTAGGAATGAGATAAAAGGAAAGAGAGAGTCGAGAGCTAGGAAAACAATAAAAAGAATTTTTCTCTCCTTGTAGGTCGATCTGAATTACATCTTTCATATCATTTTCTTCGAGCATTATTTTTAGGCTTCTTATGAAATTTTTTTAATTTAGAATACGTATGAAACTATCAAAATAAATTAATTTTTTTACCCAAAATGGCAACTGAAAGAGAAAATATTGATTATTCGTCTGCACCATAAAAGAGCAAAGACCAAAAATCCCAGAGCTCTCTTCTCATTCATTGAATACTTATAAATGACAGGCCCCAAAATGATCCAATCTAATAATATATTTGATTAAAATAATATTAATAATTCAATGCTCAATACAATAAACAGGACTTTTCCTTATAGCTATAGCTTCAACTATTATGTTGGTTATATCGTTGTATCATGATTTTTGGGATCTATAGCAATCACCACATTACCATAATGATACTTGATACAAAAAAAATATTCAATTAGGATCAAGAGATTTTTTAGATGCTTCATCAGTGTTGCATTTCAGTAGTAATTTTTTAAATTTTTTTTGATATTTTTATTTTTTTTACTAGTTTCTCCACACATGCAACACACGTGTATGCCACTTTATGTAATATATAATTTATAATAATATTATTAAAATAAGTTTTTTGATTAAAAAATTTAAATGAAAGATAAAGCATAACTTTCTGAATGATCAGTGCTCGATTGTCATATATTAATTTATCTATCAAAGTCAAGATGATTGAATACCATCTATATATTTTTTTTGGTAACTAATATTTTATTAACCACCAAAATAATCATTACAATGCTATAGTGATTTTACATCTTAATTGCTAGCTCGGCTTAGACTCTTAGTACTAGCAACTACCTTAACTACCTTTTAAAAATCTACGTCTAAAACACTAGTTATTGTATCTTCTTTTTACAATTAGCTTTAGCTCTTACATTACATATACATGCTATCTCTCTAGCTATATCTTTACTCTGCCTTTGTTTTTCTCAAATACTCGTTGGTTCCTTTTAATCCAGATCATGTAGGTCACTTCTGCATATATCATTTTGAACATTTGGGCATTGGTCGATCTACCTTTTAGAAAATTAATTATCCACTCGAGGTGATCTTCCTAATTTAAGCTTGGTCTCCATTGCCATTTCATCCATTGTGTGATCCTACTCCAGAGGGTGTGCGTGAAGGGGCATTACACAAAGAGATGATTTCTTGACTCTAATTGTTGCTGGCACAGCGTGCATGTGCAATCAACTTATATTCCCCATTCTTTAAGTCTATCTGTAGTGAGCAACTTATCCTGTAATTGAAGTCATAGAGTGAACTTAGCTTTTGGTCTTGCATTATTGGTGAAGATCACTGCCTTCCAAGATACTCTTGGACTGTCCCCCAGTAGGCATTAGTATATGCTTTTGATGTTTATTGCTCTCTAACTTCCTGACTGAATTTGATTCGATGTGGTCCTTGATGTAATAATATTTCTTATCATCCATGAGGTTTGCATTGGTATGTTGATTGTAGAAATAGAATTAGCTTTGATATAATATGTATGTATCCACCTGATCCACAATATATCTTGTTTGTTGGCTAGAACCTTGTGAGTTTTAGCTATTGCTGCCTTATTTTATAATCTAATATTGATTAGACTTAATCCCCCCCCCATAGCTGACTTAGGTGTACATACCTTATCCCATGCTACTAGTGCTTTTTTAATGATGATACTTATACCTGACCATAAATAGCTCCTGAAGTGTGCTTCAATTAATCTGAGTACCTTTGCTGGTATAAGAAAGAGTTGTGACTAGTATGCTTGAATACTAATAATTACTGCTTGTATCGTTTATATCCTTCCAGCATATGAGAGCTTTCTAGGTGACCATGAAGTGATTTTCGCTACAATTTTGTCTACAAGTGGGATCCATTGACTAACTGTGAGTTTCCTTGTTGACAATGGGATGCCTAGATATTTGAATGGTAGTTGTCCAAGTGATAACCCTGTATGCCAAATAATATTCTCTTGTTCCCCAACTGAGATGCCTCCAAATTAGATAGAGTTTTTATCTTTGTTTGCTTTAAGTCCAAAAGCTTGAGCAAATATATCAAAATAATTTAGGAGAGTGGTTATAGAGTGAAGATCTCCTCTAGCAAATAGTAACAAATCATCAGCAAAGTATAGGAGTGATACACTCAATTTAGCACATTTAGGATGGTAGAAGAATTTTTTGTTCTCTTTAAGAGTGCCAAGTAGTCTACTTAAGTATTCCATGGCCACTGCAAACAGGTATGTGGATATTGCATTCTCTTGTCTTAGTCCCTTGGCTGCTTTGAATGGCATGTTTGGCTCCACATTGATCAATATAGAGTAAGAATTGTTTTCATTGTTTTCAAAAAATTTTATTTTTGTAAAACTTATCCAAGCATAATAAACTAATTATCTTTTATTAGATTAAAATTTTAAATTTGATTAGACAACTGTAGCAAGTTATTATAAATTATGAAACACTATTCTTAAGGAAAAAAGGCTTAACATAAGATATTATTGAAAGCATGACATAACATAATGGAACAATGTACATATATACAAAAAGAAAAGTAATAATCAAAAATTGATCCGAAATAACTTTTCAAAGATGAGAATGAAATAGCAATGTGGTCACTATGATGATAATAATACTATATAATATTGTCTTTAAAATTAGTGTTATAGGTGAAGGATGTAGATAACAATTATATGAAATAAGTAACTAATATATGTGAAAGGTGTAAAATTTTTAGCAACTAAAAGGAGAATCATCATATCTATTAAATAAAGTCAAAAGTTCTATTCTTAAAAATTGTCAGATTGATATATCTAACCTTGTCATAAATTGTATGGAGATTTATTTAAATATGCAATTAACTTGATTTTCGATAGTAATGTTGGAACCCATGCATATTGTTGAAGATGACTTAAGTGTTTAATCTCATCTTCCAAATATCATGTTACACTGGGAGACGAATCACGTGAATAACAAATATGAAACAATATGAAGTATTGACGTATGATTGTCTTAAACCGTAACTTTCTTCTCGCAAAGAGAAGTGTTCACGAAAGGTATGTACGACTATATCATCTAGTGCTTTGCCTCATTTCTTTTTGTGAATGAAATGTTGGTTGCTTTAATGTGGCTTCTAAGTTGGAAAAACTACACTACAGAGCAAACATATACCATTATTTAGGATATTCAGCTATAGTTTATAACTATTATTGTTCATAGCTATATTATCAATTATACTTGCACTTACTATATATATCAAGAAAATGTCCACTCATATTCATTCTCTGTTTCTCTTTCTCTCTCTGTCTCTCTCTCTCTTTACTAATTTCAAATCAAATCAATTCTACTTTCAATTACTTAAACCTCTCAAAATTAAAGAAAAAATTGTGTGAGTTGCTTTTGCAGTATAAGTTTATGTACATTTAAGCAGAGAAGGGTGGAATGAAAACTTCAAATAACATTATGTGGGGTGGAGTGGGAGGGAGAAATTTTGGGATTTAAGAATTTAAGCAGGTTGTGTCCCATAACTGTATTGCTCACACCACTTGTCATTTCTATAAGATAACTCCTTTATTGATTTTTTTTTCCTAGTAAAAATTATCATCTAATGTAAGATGGTTATTTTTATTAATGTAATTATGACAAATCTAATTTAAAATATTATTATTTTGTAAAGAGACATAACAAGTTACTCACTTGAATTGAATTTTAAAATAAGTTATTTTGTTTAGTCTGAAAATTGACTTACATTAAATATTTTTAAAAAATATTCATGGGCTATTATGTAATTTTAAATATTATAGTGGCTAATTAAGTAATATAATAGTAGATGGAAGAGGCATTGTTGATTAAAGAGATGCACAATTACCATAACTCATATTAGTTGATTTATAAATGTCATGCCTCGAGAGGGTACCCTCAACATGGTCGGCACTTAGAGACTATTGCTAGTCCTCAAGTGAATCACTTGACCTCGTCACATTTATTCAATCAATATTTAATGTACTAGTGGAAGACTAAAGACAGAAAAAGGGATGGACAATCTCAATAAGTAAATGATCAAATCCACTTAACAAGACTAGTACGAGTGAAACTAGCCCAAAAAAAATATTCAACTCACGGCAAATCAAATTATAGTTTATGAAGCCTCTATCAACTGTTCAATGGTGCCAATGACACACCCATGACTACCTCAAATCAAAATAAAGCTAATCTAAAGTCTAACTCTAAAAATCTAGATGAAACAAATCATATGCATCCTCCGAAGTCAAGAAGGACTCACTAATTAGCTGATGTGTTGAATAGATCACATCAGTGGAGTGCCTGTTGATGATCTTTAGTACCTGTCTATGCATAATGAAACAATATAGTCCAAATGGACATTAGTATATGAAATGTATGAATATGTAAAATGGCTGAATGAAACATGCATCAAGGTAGAATACTATCAACTCAGACAACTCAAATCAAGAGATAAGGAACTCAATCAGAATGTCAAATGTCTATCTAAAGCATGAATCAGGAGTAGACAATGACCCTTTAATCCAATCCCATCAGAGTACTATCAGTATAACACCTATGTGGGAGTTTATCTTATCCGACAATAATCACATATGAGCTAGTGATTGTAAATCAATCCAACTGATGTTGCCACAACCATCCCGTAGTTTCTAGGTGAAGAATAAATCGAATCTATAACGGATTTGGTTAATCAAGTCCTTTATTATTTTGGGGATTTGTAATCAAGAGGTAACATCAGATTTAATGGTTCAATCCTTACCTACACTTGGCAATGTAGTTAATGAGTTTGAGTTGGGCTTACTCTTACTCATTTCGGTGCTCGATACTCCACACAAGACTCAATGCTCATAAGATAATCAATCTCAATAAATTAGGTCAATTAGTCTCACACGGACGCTCACTAATCCATCAATTCTATCATATTCGGGCCTTTCAGCCTATCGATAATCTAATCTACTCAATTTTCAATCATATCTTTCAAAGGAGCTTAGACCAATCATTAAGAAGACCATCAATTAGACCGATCTTTAGAGTATAATTATAGGGACTCTTAGGACCATCAAATTCTATCGACTTATCATTATGTTCACATCACAATCACAATCAACATTCTCAAATCAAGGACATAGTCTCAATCCCTAGGTTCATTCATGCAACCTTTTATAAAATAATATATAGGGTTTGTGTAGTAACTCATGAAAAGTATTTAATCAGTAAAATAATGTTTATGATGATCATTAATGTCACACCCCGGGAGGGTACTCTTGGCATGGTCGATACTCAGAGACTATTGCTAGCCCTCGAGCGAACCTCTTCGTCTCATCTTCACATCGTACTCAACAACGAAAGAAATAACTCAACTAGGGAGATATCACATAAGGAAAATATAACTCTATTGTATCATAGTTTATAAATGAAAATAAGTTTAGATACATAAAACTCCTCAAAATCCTTTATTCAAATGTCTATAAAGCCTTTACTCATTAATCTAGGATAGTGCCATGATGGACCATGAACACCCCAATCAAAGAAAGAAAAAGATATCAAACCAACTCATAAAATAAAAGAGCGCCTTCGGATGGCAAAGAGGACTCACCAACTCTGGAAGTGTACTGATCTGAACCTCAATGATGCGCAGGCTGAATTTCTCTATCACCTGTATTTGCATCATGAAAAAATAAAACCCCAAATAAACGTCAGTACATGGAATATACTTGTATATAAAATAACTCAAGAAAAATAAAGTTTAACTCACTCATCTCAGCTCAACAGCTCATGCTCGACTCAATATGCAAGTTTGACGTAAATCATGCTTTTAAAGTATACTAGGTAATAGTAATCTCAGTTTGAAAATGTCATGCTCATCAATGTTTCTTGGGAGTTTCTCTTAACCAACATCTTCATCCTACCACCTATAATTTGGTAATGCACAATGAATCAACATGGTTGCCACACCTACCCTTAACTTGCCACGAATAAGGGATATCAACTCTCTCATAGATCCAGGGTAAATGTCCACTTGCGAGACAAGAGTCGCCAGACTAGCTATAATGACTATCCTACGCTGGCAACATAATTTTATAGGTTAAAGTAGAAGTGTACTCGCTTATCGCTTGGTGCTCGATACTCCTACCAAGACTAAATCATGCTCAACTCATCAATTAACTCAAATCTCAATGCTCAGCTCAACTTAGTTTCTCATCAGCTAATTCAACCAAGGTAGGCAAATCAGACTCAATATCAAACTCAACAGTCATTTAGACTCACTAATTTTGACTCATCATGTAGTGCAAGTAGGATGATCATAAATAGTGATATATATGACGTAATACAACATGCTTCTCACACTCAATCTTGCTCAATTTACTTAACTCAACATGCTCAAGTCACTTAACCCAACATGCTCAATAATATACATAAAATTTTATAAAATATGTAATTTAGGGTTCATGCTATCAAGTATGAAATACATTTATAAATCTCATATCAATGTTCGTGCCATATACCAATTATCTCATGTAGTAAAATAGGACCGCATGAATGAATATAAAGTTTTAGTATCAAGGTAGTAGAATTTCTCAAACCTAAACTTTTTTTCCAAAACTTGACTCAAAATAATGAAAGGGCATGTGAAAAAAGGAATTTCACACTTTGATAAGTCTTACATACCTGGGGATGAGGAAAAAATCAAATCTCAAGTAATCCTTGCTCTTGAATTGAAAAAACCTAGCTCCTTCTCCTCTCCTCTTGCTCTCAAGAAAACCGAAGTATAGAGAATGAGAAATAACATCCTTGGGGTTATTATTTCAAGCTTTATTCAAGCAAAACATGTCTAGATTTTAATGGAATAAATAAAATTACCCCTCATTAAAATTGTCTACTGGGTCTACAAAACCTCATCTACAAGTCGTAGATTATTCTATGAATCATAGACACCTCTTGTAGACTGAAAGTCCCCAAAAATTTGAGTTGCTGGAATTTACCATGAAACCCCTCTCTACAAGTCATTACCTACTCTACGAGTCATAAATCCATCTCGTAAATTGAAGGATATCAAAACCTGAGTCACTGGAATTCAGTATGGAACCTTATCTTGCGAGTCGTAATATGGTTTACGAATAGTAAACTTCTTTTTGTAAAAAGATGAATCTGCAGTCTGAAATACTGGAATTTCATATGAAACCCTAGTCTACAAGTCATAAACCTCTTTACGACTCAAACCTCTCTTGAAAATTGCTTCTGCAGTTTTTCTCCATCATTTTCTTAGAAATCCTTTGCATATACTCAATCAGATCAGATAGGAAGAAATTAAGGGGTGTTAAATTATCTCCCCCTTGGGATAATTTATCCTTGAATGAAAAGAAGGATAGGAATTATGTCAATGCACAAAGCTCCCTATAGACTCTAACAATCTACCAACTCTCATCTCATCCATGCAATCAAAAAATCAAGAAATTTAGTAAGTAAAACAATCATCAAATCACATCAATCCTCACTCGGACTCTAGAACTCTATCATATATTACATAGAGAATGAAAGGGGGACACAAGGAATAGAAATTTAAGAATTTAGAGGGAAATACTTACCATCAGCTCTCTCATTTATCAGTAAGTAGAAATAAATAAGGATATTTGGCCTTTATGTCCTCCTCCGCCTCTCAAGTAGCTTCTTTTACAAGTTGGTTCCTCCACAATAGTTTGATAGATGCAATCTCTTTGTTCCTTAACTTACGAACCTAATGATCAAGGATCTGGATAGGGACCTCCTCATAACTCAGGCCATCTCTCACTCTTATACACTCAGAAGGCACAACCACTTGTGTATCTCCCAAACACTTTTAAAGAATGGAAATGTGGAAAATTGGTGGATGGCCTCTAACTCTGATAGTAGCTCTAACTCATAAACCATATTGCCCACTCTCTTTATAATTTAATAAGGGCCAATGTACCTCAGACTCAGCTTCCCTTTCTTTCCAAGACTCATCACACCTTTCATGGGTGACACCTTTAAATACACCCAATCATTGATCTTAAACTCTAGATCTCTTCTTTTTTACATATGTGTAGGATTTCTGTCTACTCTGTGCTGTCCTCAAACTTTCTTGGATGATTTTCACCTTCTTCATGGCTTGATGAACCAAGTCCGATCCAATTAACTCTGCTTTACCTACCTTAAACCACCCAATCAGCGACCTACACCTCCTCCCATAAAGTGCCTCATGTGGGGCCATCTGAATGCTTGAATAAAAGTTATTATTGTCAGCAAACTTTATCAAAGGCAAGTGGCCGTCCCAATCACCTTTAAAGTCAATAGTGAAGATTCTCAATATATCCTCCAAGGTCTAGATAGTGCGCTCTGCCTAACATCTGTCTGAGGGTGAAAAACAATGCTAAGGAAAACCTTCGTACCCAAACTCTTTTGGAAAGATCTCCAAAACTGGGTAGTAAATTGGGCTCCTCTATCTAAGATGATTGACAAGGGAACTCCAAGCAATCTAACAATCTCTAATATGTAAAGTCGGGCATAATCCTTTGCCGTGTCAATTGCCATGATTGCTAGGAAGTGTGCAGACTTAGTCATTCGATCAATGATCACCCAAGTAGAATCATGTTGTCTGCGAGACCTCGATGAATCGGTAAATAGTCCATATAGCTATTGGTGCTCAACTTTAACTTGTTGATAATTCAAGCACTTGGAAACAATTTCAACAATATATTTCATCATTCCACTCCACCAATAGACTTTCTTATAGTCATGGTACATCTTAGTAGAACTTGAGTGAATGGAATATCTAGAACTATGGGCCTCGACCATGATCCTCCCTCGATCCCCATCAATATTTGGAACATGCAGTCTACCTTGATACCTCAATACTCCATCTCCTCCTTTTACGGAAGCCATCACTTTCTGCTTATGCACATCCCTATTTAATTGCAATAAAATGGGATCTTGGTCTTGTTTATCCTTTACCTCCACTACCATAGTTGATGTAGACCCATTTTGTACATTAACTCCTCCCTCTCCCGACTCATCTAGTTGGACTCCCAATCATGCCAGTCTATGGACCTCCTTGTCTAACTCTCTCTTCTCCTCCTCCACATGGGTAGTGCTTCCCATGGACAACCTACTAAGAGCATTAGTAACCACATTACCTTTTCCTAGGTGGTAGAGAATGCTCATGTTGTAGTCCTTAAGTAACTCAATCCATCTTCTCTGCCTCAAGTAAAGCTCCTTCTGGGTGAAGACGTATTACAGGCCTGCTTGGTTCGTTAATATATCCATATGTGCTCCATATAAATAGTAGTGCCATAACTTGATAGCCAACACCACCACTACCACCGTAAGTTGTCTAGAAGCAAACACAATAACTTTTCCCTTCTGTATCAACACACATCCCACTCCTACCCTCGAAGTATCAGAGTAAATCACAAACCTATCTAATCGATCAGGCAAGGTCAACACTGATGCAGTAGTTAATCTCGCCTTCAACTCTTGGAAACTTCTCATTAGTTAGACCATTGAAACTTAACCTTCTTCTGAGTCAATTTGGTCAATGTGCGAATATGGATGAAAATCCTTCAACAAACCTTCGATAATAGCCAGCCAATCCCAGATAGCTCCTTATATCAGTCGGTGAAGTTGGTCTTGGCCAGTTCTTAACCACTTCACTCGTTTGAGTATCCATTAAAATTTCATCTCCAAAAATCACATGACCTAAGAAAGCCATAGATTGAAGTCAAAATTCATACTTAGAAAAACTTTCATATAACTCATTATCTCGGAGTGTCTGCAAAGCCATCCTATGGTGAATGAAATGTTTATCTCTAGAATATACCAAAATATCATCAATAAACATAGTCACAAATATGTCAAGATACCATGGCGAACACAATTTCTAAGTTGTCCCTAAAATTGAGTATTTTTCTGCATCATAGTATAGTATTTATTTTACTTTGTTCTTGAATCACAACCCCCCCTCCATTTAGGTATTTTACTTAGATACTTGAAATGATTGATAGTGAATTCTCATAGTCAAGCCTTGTATTCCCTGTGGATTCGACCCTAACTATTGGTTACGTTAATTGCTGACAGCGATCGCTTTCTTATTGGAGTGTGAACATCAAATCAGACTTTATGTATAACTTTGAAGCCTGGGATCTCATCTTAATTGTGCTCATTTTCATGACACTCTACTCCATAAACTTAAGCTCCTAACTCCTATTCAAAACTCTACCTATCCACATCCTCTTATTCCAGTCAAGCCTACCTCTAAGCCTCAAGGTGCTATTGCTAAGATGATCATATCTATACAAGGCTAAACCTTAATACTCAACTCTATACTTTCTTAGAGACTTTCTTTAAGAGATCCCTAGTCCTCTTCACTACCCCTATATCCTTATTTGAAACCCTCATCATGAAGTCTTCAATACTCTATCATCAATACTTACATAATAACAACCACGAATTCAAGCCTATCACTCTAACCACTTTAGATATACCTTAAACTTTTCAGGCCTACTTACCGCTTCTACCTCCACCATTCAATGAGTTCTCACTCAGAGTCACACCAACATATTCTTACCTACCTACTACTCATCATAAGGTTTTATCTCTGTCCTCCTTCCTATCTTTATCCCTACATGACACAAGTTCGACACAAGTATCATAATAAGGATACACTCACTCCTACTCATCTACCCTCACCCTCAATTTACTACTATCAGCATCACTATTTGGACATGGAGGAACTCATCATCTCTTCCTTTAACGAAACCTCAAACTACTACCTCTCCATGCAAAATAAGCACGAATATCATCAAGTACCCAAATACTTAGTTGCTCGAATACTCATTCTCATGAATAGAATCCAAACACAATGTCTGGATTTAAAATTTATTTCCAATATCATTATTAGGTATGAATACTATCAAGGACTTGCATACTCAAGTACATAGAGGCTCAAACAGAACATAAACTCGAAGATAGGAACTCAACTCCATTATTCACAATTTAGGAGCACTTATTCTCTCTCATCACCTATAACTCATCTACTATCGTCAATACTTCTATCAAGACTGGAAAGTTGGATTCCTCAAAAGGCTTGGAATGAAATATCATTAGAATGATTCAATTGAAAAATCTTATCCGAGGACATTGATAGATTATAATCTCTCTCGTCTATCAAGACTCATTCTGATTTTACAGAACTATACATAGTGTAAAACTCAGGTCACATCTTATTCAGCATAGGACTAAAAACTCGGATTCATGAGGTAAGATCAAGATTAATGAATGAGTTTATCGCTTCTCATTCTCAAAACTCAGCATGAACAGGAATCAACATGATGTGAATGGGACTAGGCCATACCTTTCCAAATAAAGTTTGCCACACCTTCCTCATGGTGTTTTCCCTCTATGTCCTAGAGTCATTCTCTCTCGGTAGAAGATTACAAACCTTGAAAATCTATTCTCTCCTCGGTGTTAGATTATATTTACTGTTGGGTGTGGGTGTACTCACTAGTGATGGCATATAACTCCAGGGTCTCAGCAGAAAGGGGGGACCTATTCCCCTCCTCGCCCTAAGTTTCTTCCATCTCAATCTCCTTCTCCTATCTTCTAACCATCGATCATGCACAACAAGATGAGTGGTAGGCTCAAGTGTCTTATTGTTGATGATATTCCTCAAGTCCACAATGCATTTAGAAGGCATGGTCTGCAATGTGTAAAGCACAATTTAGAAATTTCTTTTATAGAGTTTGACTTTATCACATGGGACACTTTTGGAGGGATTATCCAATGCGAGTCAGCAAAGCTCAACCCGCTAGGTCTACACCACTAGTTAGAGGAAATTAGAGAGATACTACTCCTAGCATGAGCAAGGCCATAGACTAGTTGTCTGTTGTTGTAGTCACCCAGCTTAGAGAAATACTTCGGGATGTTGTGACAAGTATAAGTTTAGTCTTTACTTGCTCTTGATGCTATCCAAGAGAGAAAATTTTATGTTTCTAAGAAGTTTAATGTTGCCAACAAGAGTGATATTTGTGGTCTTGTAAAACTATGAGTAGAGTTGTTACCCCTAAGCTAGAAAGATGATGAGGGAGATGAGGAGACTGCGTAGTGAGAGAGGTGATTGATTAAGGTTTGTAGTTAAGGTTATGTACCTATGAGGTAAGTAATAAGGTGATGAATCAATTTCCATAAAATTGATGAAAGAGTCATAAGTACCTTATGACTTTCACGATGCGATATAGGGGAAGAGTGCTTGTCATAAGGTGTTAGAGCACGTCCAAAACTAGAAAGAGGTCTATGTTGATATATTTTGATATTCTTTTAGTGAGGGTGAAGTAAAGATGTCGAATAGGGGGAAAACAGTGCTTTCAATATGATAGATCTAAATTAGGCTTATGATTTTTAATTGAGAGTTCATGAGACTCATTGATTATAAGCTTAGTCAAATAAGGAGATATGATTGAATAAGTGAGTAGTACTAAATTATGAGGAAGGGATACATTGATTGAGTATCTGCTATAAGATTTTTGTAGGATTATGTTTGCTAAATATTTAGTAGTTTTAAGTTAATGTTAGAGAAGTGTGTGATAGATGCATATATTAGTACTAGACCCTAAGCTTGAATTTTGGGGAGTAGTACAAAAGAGGAGATAGTATCATGAGAGTGATAGTCTTAGTTGGAGATCTTCTCTAAGGGGCTTGCCCTAATGTAAGAAGATTTCTAAATTATAAGGAAAGTTTTGTTATGGGTAGGGTACAAGTGCCCCTTAGGTAAGGCTAATGAAACGAGGATAGCTCAATAGATAAGAAAAGACTTGAGATGTGTATACAAGATTGTGTAAACATGTGTGAAGCTCTAAGTTATGACTGTTATAAGAATCTAGAGAATATTTTTGAGTTCAATGTGAAGTAGGCTGAGGTAAGCATTTTGTGTCATCCTGAGAAACTAAGTTGATTAGGGTTTATAGATAGATGATGAGAAGTTTTCCATTATAGTCTAAGTCTTATATATATGGGTTTATGATAGCATAAAAGTAGAGTGTTAGCAAGCAAAAGAAGAAGTTAGATTGTAAGAGTTGTGAAAAGTGGTTATGTATGCCATTAAGAGTAACAAACACCGAGAGAGGGTTCCATAGAGATAAGAGGAAGCTAAGAGTGATGTCGTTGGAAAGAGTCTAAGTAGCTAGACATATGTATATGGATATAGCATAATAGAAGAGTTTAAGACATTCTTGTGTGTAGTGATTCCTCGACCGAGTGGAGATATATGCTTACAGTATAGTAAACGATATTGATTCCCAAATTTAGAGAGAGGACCTTGAGACCCAAGAGGGAGATGAGGGGTTATTAACCCATGAGTCTTGAGTTTAGATATTGATGAGTTGATCAGGACAAGACGTTGATAGTTTTAGGTTCTTATATTCCTTAAAGCTCAGTTGAAGAGATGCTTTATTCCTATCTTACATAGGAGCACCATTCCTCTGGACTAAACTCATACACCCGATGTGGATTCATATTCATAATAAGTCCCGAGGACGAGGAGTGACAGTTGTACTTTATCTCACAAAAGTCTCAAAATTCCCAACCTTTTTTCATACGAGATGCAACTTAAGTTTCACAGCATATTCAATTCCATAAATTCATGATGGGTCCAAAAATGGCAAATGAGGTTATATCACATTATGAATGCTCTTAGATTGAATTCTTTGAATGTATCGCGCTCATGATCTTTCGTTCCAAGTCTTTCCAATAATCTTTCCTTCTAGTCTTGATAGTGTGTTGATGATAATAGATGAGTTATTAATTGAATGAGATGTGCCTTGAGTTTTATACTACGTATAGTTCTATGAGCTCAGAGTGAGTCCTAATAAATGAGGAAACCTGTACTTTAGTTCACATGTCCTAAGGTAAGATTTCCCGATTGATTCGTGCTAATGATCTTCGTTCCAAGTTATTTGAGTGACCATGTCTTCCAAATCTTGATAGAATTGTTAATGATAGTAGAGCAGTGATAGTTAATGGGAGAGGGTAAGAGTTGATTATGTTGATGTCATAAGACGCATGCCTTGACCTTTGGTATTTCATGCCACTGTTGATGGTAGGATGTACACTGTCAAGTTTGAGACGTAGAATCATGGTTATTGTGCATGAGGAGTAGCAGCTGAGGTTTCACCAAAGAGGGAGATGATGAGTTCCTCCAGGACCAAATTATGATGTTGATAGTAGTAGACTGAGAGTGGTGATAGATGAAGAGGAGTGAGTGTAGCATTGTTATGATATTAATGTTAAACTTGTGTCATGTAGTGATAGATATAGGGAGAGGGAGAGAAATGATACCCTATGATGTGAAATAGATAGTTAAGAGTATGTTGGTGTGACTTTGAGTGAGAGTTCATTGAATAGTGGAGGTAGAAGTTTTAAGTAGGCTTGAAGATTCTAAGATATAGTTGAAGTGGTTAGAGTGATAGGCTTGAATGCGTAGTTATTATTATATGAATATTGATGATAGACTATTAAAGACTTCGTGATGAGGGTTTCAAATAAGGATAGGGGGTAGTGAAGAGGGCTAGGGATCCCTTAAGAAAAGTCCCTGAGAAAGTATAGAGTTGAGTATTGAGGCTTAGCCTTGCATGGATATGATCATTATAGCAATAGCACCTTGAGGCTCAGAGGTATACTTGAATGGAATAAGAGGATATGGATAGATAGAGTTTCGAATAAGAGCTATGAACTTATGTTGATGAAGTAGAGTGTCGTGAAAAGGAGCACAATTGAGATGTGGTCTTAAGCTTGAGAGTTGTTCATAGAGTCTTATGTATGGATGGTCCCATTCTCCATTGGATTTGATAGTTCCCTTCTTAAGTTCGAAAGGCTAGTTGTCAAAGTGTTTAAATGTTTTGAATTGATTGAATTTTGACATTCCATTCGTGCGTGATAGTGAACATGTCTAAAAGAATATCTCTACTCTTGATCTGAACTGATTTGTCTATCTTGAGTGGCTTATGACTATCCAAACTGGTTGATTAAGTATTAAGAGTAGTCTTGATTATCATTCGTGCTTGATGATGAGAGTGTTGAAGGAAATATTTTTACCCTTCACTTAACCGATTATCTTTCCTCGAGTTAATTGTCTATTTAGGAGTCCGAATAGAGATTATTGATAGTGATGAGGAGTCAAAAGTTTGATTTGACTGATAAGAATGTCCAGATAAATTCTAAGCTTATTCGTGCCTTGATATCCATCTCTGCTCATAATTCGAGGATGAATGATCCCAAGGAAGAGATAATGTAACAACCTGTGAAATTATTGAAATATCCCTAGAATGAAATCATGTGTATGATATATTTTTCCAAGGTTGGATAGAAAATTTGAGACCGAATTTGTGATTAGCACAAAAAACTGGGTGAAAAAGTGATCTCGACCTAAATTTAGAGCAATTGAATTGAAAAATAAATTTTTGATCCAAAAAATGAGACAGTGAGGGTACGCATTAGGGCTGCAATGCAGACCCACACTTATATATTTTTTAATTTTTTGATGGGAATTGGACTTCAAAAATATACAGATATGCAATAGGTTCACGTTGCAAACCTATTACACCAAAGTTCAAAATTTTAAATCTTTTGATGGGGCATTCTAAACTTTTTTGCACCCCTCCTAGACTTAGTCCATGACCAATATAAGTCATTTTTGGCCTAAAAAGGATTTCAAGAATCTATTTTAAAGTCCCTTATGCAAAAACTAAGTAGAAACCTTGAGCGAAGAAAAGGAGAAAGAGCTAGGGTTCAAAAGATTGAGGCTAACTTCTTGAGAAGTTGATTGTCAAACTTTATACTAGGTATGTAAGACTAAACTTAAAGCATGAGATTGTTCTCCCATGTACCCCATAGATGGTCATAAATGAGTTGAAAACCCATGAGTCCCTACACATGATTCTTGAAGTATTATCTTTGTCAAATTCTTGAATTAAGTTTATATGGCATTAATGAGTTTCTCGTATACAATAATATCTTGGTGGTGTTCTTGAAATTGAGTAATTGCTTGGATGTATGTTCATGCCTACATTCACATGAACCCTAATTGAGGACTATGACTATTTTTATACATTATTCTAAAAATTGAGATTTGATAGTCATACTAAGCATGTTAATCCCGATGATTTCTTTTAGTATATTTTATTGAGTTTCATGAATATAACATTTGGAGCATGACTAATGATTTGAGAAAGAGTTTTGGTGATATGCAGAGATTATTTTTGAAGCAGGAGTAATTTTTTTAGAAAATACTTGACATTTTAATGAGTTTTGATTGAATTGAGCACTGAGTCGACATGATATTTTGAGTACATATTGATGATAATGTAAGTATATTTTCTCATAATAATTTCATTGATAGATAATAGTGATGGTTGATATGAATCTTAAAGAGGACTGATTTGATAGATAAGTTGTGCATATTTTAGTTTTCGGAGTACTATTGAGCACCGAGTTGAGTGAGGAGTATCACCCCAGAACTGCGTTTGCCAGAATAGGATAGTCGTAGAGCACGTTCTAACGACTCTTGTAACAAAAGTTGGACATTCTCTTTGGATCCAAGAGAGAGAGAGAGAGATAATACGTCCTTTACCATCGCAAGTTTAGGACAGGCATGACAACGATTCTCATTCGTTGTGCACCACCTAACTTAAAGGTGATGGAATAGGATAGATATCGGTTAAGAGAAACTCCCAAGCAACATTAATTGAGCATGAAATTTCTAAAGGAGTCTTTCCTTCTTTTTCAAATATATATTATAAAGAGCATGATTTACTTTAAACATGCATGTTTTACTGAGTGGAGATAGGTTGAGCCTTTTTGAGTTGAGTTGAATTTATTGACATATTATTCTACTTGTTTTGATTTCATTTAGCTATTTACATACTGTACATTCTATGTACTGATGCTACTATGGGGATGCATCATTTTATGATGCAGATACACGAAATGCAGATCATCAGCAGGCGTTTCGTTGAGGATCTTTGGATATTCAGCGGATTTGGTGAGCCTTTCTTACATCGGAGGATTTATATGATACTTTCATCTTGCTTTAGAGTTAGAGTTATTTAGCATTTTGTTTGAGTTGGATAGCCATAGTCTGTCATAGTACCTTCCAGACGATTAGAGTAGAGGCCTTATAGACTTAGAGTGGAGATTTATTGAGTATTGTTCTTCATTTAAACTTTGTTTTATTTGAAAATTACTTTTGACATAAAGACTTAATTTTTTTAATTACATTACAGTCTTTTCCTTGCTTATTTTCTTCGGTTGTTGAGTATGAGGTGACGATGAGATCAAGTGATTCGCTCGGGACCTATCAATAGTCTCTGAGTGACAGCCAGGCCAAGGGTATCCTCCCGGGGCATGATAAACTAGTGCAGGGATGGCGAAACGTAATGCCTGACTCACTTAGGATGGGATAGGCCCAAGAGCGGATAATATTTTATAGTGATGGGCCAGTTCATTACAAGTGGTATCGAAGCTGACTACCAACTAGTATGGTGGTGGGACAAACCTCAGCGAGGACGCTAAGTCCCTACGGGGGGTGAGTGCAGGGACGACAAACGTAATGCCTGACTTAGTTAAGCAAATCCCACATCGAAAAAGAGAGGGAGTGTTCTAAGCTATTTAAGTGAAGGACTAGAACTAATACTGTGAGGAGTCTTTTAGGGTGAGCCCAAAGGGACAAATCCGTGATGGGCTAGGCCCAAGAGCGGACAATACTTCACAGTATTGGGTCAGGTCGTTACAG
>JAOTQJ010207112.1:4513-18457 GCA_025642045.1 Solanum sejunctum
CTCAAGGTCAATGAATACCATATAAAGATCTCTCTTTCTCTCCCTATTTTTTTATACTAATCTTCGAATAAGATGGATTGCTTCAATTGTCAACCACCTCGACATAAATTCAAACTGACTCTTTGAAATAGACATTCCTTTCCACCCTCAACTTCACTGCTCTCTCCTAGACCTTCATAATGTGACTTAACAACTTTATTACCCCTGTAATTGTTAAAGTTTTGAATATCATCCTTGTTCTTGTACAATGGGACAATTGTACTCCTCCTCCATTCATTAGACATCTTCTACATCTTAATAATAACATTAAACAACCCTAGTCAACTACTTAATACCATCCTTAACCATGCTCTTCCAAAAATCCATTGCAATTCATTAGGTTTGATCGCTCTCCCTCTGCTTATCATACTAATAGCACGTATAACTTCCTCAGCTCTGAAACAACTTCATAACCAAAATCTAAATAACTTTAGTGTGTCAAATCACCCAACTCAATATCTCTGTCTTCTTTTTCATTTAAGAGTTTACAAAAGTGAGTTTGCCACCTTAGCTTAATGGGAGTCTCATCCACCAATACCTTACCCTGCTCATCCTTCATGCACTTCACTTGGTCCAAGTTGCAAACTTTTCTATCTCTCACTTTTGCAAGCCAACACAATCTCTTGTCCCTAACTTTGTCACCTAACTCAATATAAAAATGCTTAAACACTACTGTTTTAGCACTTGTCACTATCATCTTCGCTTCTGTCTTCACCGTCTTATAGATATTTTTAAGTCTTCATTTTTCATTCTCATCCCAATATTCCAACCACTTCACATAAGCCATCTTCTTAGCTTTCAGTTTGCATTCATCTTCTCCACTCCACCAAAAATCACCTTGGCATCCACCAAAGGTCCCTATCGAAATCCTTAGTACCTTAATAACTCATTTTCTAGTGTAACTGGTCGTGGTGTCCCACATGGTGTTCACCTTTTTGTTACTACTCCAAGCCACTAAAGTACATAGCTTATGCCCTATACCCTAAGAAAGAACAGGAGTGAGACACCCTATATAATCCTCAGTAGGGCATAAATAGCCTTCTTCCTCTTACCCCTCTTAATTTCTAAGCCCATCGCTAGAAGCCTATGTTGAGCGGAAATATTTTTCCTCGAAATTACCTTGAAATTCCTTTAAGGATTTTATCACCCTTCTAGAGGAGCAAGTAATTAATTTGGGTCTTAGCTACCATACTAAGAAAGTTAACCAAATGATATTCCCTCTTCAAAAAACATGAGTTGAAAATAACCAACACAAAGGCTTTAGCAAAGTCCAAAAGGGATTTCCCACCTCCATTTCTCTCTCCAAAGCCAAAGCCTCCATGGAAACTGTCAAAACCACTAGATGTAGCACTAATAAGCCCATTAAAATCACCCCTAATGAAGATTTTCACCATTTCCTGTATATCTCTTGCTATCTCATCCAACTCTTTCCAAAAGAGTTTTTTGACTTTCTCATCCAAGCCCACATGGGGCACATAAGTAGTAACTGTATTATAATATGACTAGAGATCATGAGTTTAATAGATATTATCTCATCAATCCTCCTAAACTGAACCACATACTCCCTAAGGTCCTTATCTACTCGGAACTACTCTATTTCTATCTCTTGAGCCACTCGAGTACCACAATTTAAATTCGTCTATCTCTCAGGCTTTGGCATCTAACCATCTTGGCTCTTGAACACATGCTATATTAATTTGACTCCTCTTAAGACTCTTCACTAGATCTATGGACTTTCGTACAAGCAATCCTATGTTCCATATCACTACTCTCAGCCTAAGTAAACCTGTGGCCCTCTTACCACTACTATCCTTAGCCTTTGACCCCAACCGATGGCATGACTCTAATCCACCATCAGACCTCAACACCACTAAACTACACCAAGAACTACCAGCTCCACAAACTATACACGATAAAGAATAAACAATCTCATGAAAACAACCCCCCAACAATAGGGCACAATAAAATCTAAACTATAACTTATAATAATCAACTAACCAATCTTATGGTCCTATAAAATACAAAAAAATCAAAATGAATAACAATACTCCTGTAAAATACATGTAACAACCCACAACACTAAGATGCAAAGAGTATCTGAAACAACCACAATATATAACAAGCAATAAAATATTTTAAAAAAATATGTAGTAAGTACGATATTACTTAGCAAACAAATCTATATGAAGTCCTTGTTCACATACAAAAAAGCACCAACACAATACAGTAAAAGGTTAACAAAAGGAGAAAGAGATAAATTTTTCAGATCAATAAAATAAGGAATAAATTTATTAATTTTCAAAATTTCAAAGTGGAGATCTTAGGAAACTAAGATTCAAAAAATCAAAATTCAAGCTCAAGTACTGTTCTTTCCCTCTTTCTTTAGAAATTTCTCATAAAAATTATTTAACCACATCGCAATATGTAACAGAAGCTAAATACAAAGAGACCACCGAAAATCTAATTGATTAAGAAAAAGTCAATAGAAAGGAGTTTGTAAGATATCAACTCACTTTGCACTCACAAAAAAATATTATACCTCACTGAAAAATATTAGAGCTGGTCGAAAATATTCTCGTGTCACCAGAAATCGCTCCAGAAATCTGTTGTAAAATCCATATCTTATAAGACACAAAACCAAGCTATCATAAGACACGCCTCATTAATTAACTCTTCAAGAAGATGAGAAATTTGAATTGGGGAAAAATTGCTGATGAAAACAATTACCAATCAAAAATACCCTAATCAAAAAGAGAGAATACTAAGCCTTTTGTTCTTCGCCATCTTCTCATTGGAACCCTAATTTTTAGTCAAAAACTCCATTGTTCTGGGCATTGTTCTGTTGCGAAAGGAGATCTAAAGGACGAGAAAGGGTTAACTGTGGTTAGTCTTCAAGCTTGGATCAGAGATCGCCTGAGTAGATCGACAGGGAAAGTTACCGAAGAAGAAGAGTCTATCAACAAAGTGTGTTCTTTTCTTTTTTAATTCTAGAAAGCAAAAATTGCTATTATTAAGAAATAGTATTCCATTGGAGTCAAGGAGAAATCAACTATTTTTTTTTGGTTAAATT
Source organism: Solanum sejunctum (assembly GCA_025642045.1). Taxonomy (NCBI): domain Eukaryota; kingdom Viridiplantae; phylum Streptophyta; class Magnoliopsida; order Solanales; family Solanaceae; genus Solanum; species Solanum sejunctum. The sequence continues at coordinate 7,623 of JAOTQJ010207112.1, forward strand.
TAAATTTTCAAAATTTTTAAATAAAATATAAGTTCAAATAAATTTTTTTAATATCTTCAAATATAAAGAAAAAAATAATATAATAAGAAATCAACAATGTAACTACTATGATGTAGTTTATCCACTCATTACTCTTCCTAGAAAATTACTCCTAAATCATATGCACACATTAATAAATGGATCTCACTCAAAAGAAAAATATTTATATTTAAACTCTTTATTTTATCATCTTAAATATGAAATAAAAATTACTAAGTGTGGGTGGTAGTCAAATTCTTATTTGAAGCATCAATGGAACTGTTTGCTAAATTATAGTGGAGACGTAGAATTACAAGCAACTAATTTCATGTTGAACAAACATTATAAAAACCAATGCCCTACTTTGATACAATAGAAGAGGGATTGTTAGTTGTGAAAATTGAAGCCCGAAGAGAGAGAGAGAGTATAAACATACTATATTGAGGGAGCCAAGGAGTGATAATATCATGTTTGGGAAAGACAACTAGATTAGATTAGGTTGTCACGTGTAATGACCTATTCCATTGTTACTGAAAACATATGCAATTAGGTTGTACAAATATCATTTGTTATTGTTTTTGGATCAATTTCTTTTTTATACAAGTGCATTAGTCGTGAACTAAAATTTTACAATGCCACAATCACAAAGTTAAGTTGAAAGTGTCATACCAATTTAGTTTTAGATAGAAGTTTAAACTAAGATCAAGTTCAAATGACTATAACTATAAGCCTATAATGAATCAGGTGTTTAACAATCTGTCAAATTAAAGGCCTACGAGTCTACTTTCCAATATCAGCATACATGTTTGCATCATTTAGAGTCAAGCTTGGTGCAAAACCATATGAAAAAAGAGTTATCGTTGCATAATAGCTTATTGTACTGAAAATTTTCCTTAATGGATTTTAAGTAATGTGATCCTGAGTTCTTATCTATACATTGTTGGCTTTGGGCTTGTGATTATATTATTAAAGGTCTAAATGTGATTTTATATGTTTATTAAATTAAAACTTGAGCCAGAATGTTTGGGTTATGTTATACTTGTGATCGTGATTATTTTAAATACTGGATCGAATTTTTTGGGACTCAATGATTTGGTTGTTGCTAAATTGTGTTCTACTTATCACAATTGACTTTTTGACTATTGGATTGGATGGGTTTATGGGGCCTGAGTTCTTTCATTGTGCTAAATTGGGTTTAACTTGTCGTAGCTATTGGATTAAATTCATGGGGACTCAATGCTTTTTTCTAAATTTTGTTGTATTTGTCATAATTATTTTAACTATTAATTGAGTTCATGGGGACTAAGTGCTTTGATTTGATTTTTTTTTGTAAATGGTGTTTCTATCTTTCATTATTATTTTAAGTATTGGAATGAGTTCAGGGGATTTGATATTTTTGTTGTTTCTAAATTGTGTTTCTGTTTATCATGAGATTATTGATTGGAGGTTGTTAATCTTGTCGGGTTGAGGTACTCGAGATTTAGTCAAACACTAGGCATTATTTTACTTAGTGATTGTATCCTTTATTAAGTAACAACATACAATGTACTGATAGTGTGTAGCAAATAAGCAAACAAAAGAGAGTGGTAGGACTAAGCTATTTGGGTACTGGTAAATTTTAGATTCTCCATTAATGAGTACAGTTATTCAAGATTCTCCATTAATGAAAATAGTTTATTCATATAATTTTTGAGATAATAACCAGCTACTGGCTGAAAAGTGTTAGGAATTACTCATAGGCTTATTTTATGGAGGACAAAAAAACAAGTTTAACTGTCCATTACTAATCATTCTTAGTAGTAGGTTCAATTGAGGGATTGGGGCCAATGAGTGGCTTCTTGATCATCCATATCCCTCGTTATTCATGATAATACCTAGTGGTTACTCCACTATAAGTAGGATGATGTTCTCGCTATACAATTGGTTAAGGTGTAAGTGTCTGATTAAAATTCTCTGTAGAAGGAGTGTTGACTAAAATTCAAACAACGATGGATCCCAATGAAAATTTTGTGTTGTGTGGTTCATAGGTAATTAGTGTATCAAGGTATAGAATTTGAAAAAATTAAGAAGGCATCATGACAGTTAGAAAATATAGGATTCCACGGAAACTTTTGAAGTGAAGTTCGGGCTAGTAGACCTTTGGATATTATAACACCCTCTAATTTATTCCCCATAGTCTTGGTTTGAACATCCTAAAGGATGTTGAAAAATGACATAGAAAGAGTCAATAGGAGAAACCACAAAGGGCCTTTTATAGTCCATGGATGGAACCCTATAGTTGCCCGTGTGACTTAGAATATCCTCTAAGTCTGGGGGCCATGTACGAGCAAGTTTGTGAATCGTACTCCATTCTATGACCCATAAAATGGGATCGTCGTTCCATTTCACCAAAATTTTGGTTTTTGAATCTCAAACCATAAAAGGATAGGACAACCTATAAACTCATGTACGACCCATAAAGAGGGTTCATAAACCCCCTGGTCTAATTTCTATCTACCTAATATTTGGGCACCCACCATCTGTGAGAGGCCATTGACAACCCATAAAGTGAACCACAATCTATAAATAGGATTTCATGGTTACAATTGACAATTTTGAGGACGACTATCTTTGTCTTTTCCTATCTATTTTTTAATGAAATCCATGATATTTGCAATTATTTTGGATCCATGAATAGTACCCTAAGCTATTATTCATCATTCTACACCTAGGACATTTGAGATCTCCAATGAAGGGACAAAATATAGGGTTCTAGGTAGCTGGTTGAAGGTTTCTAGAGATGTTCCTCATAATTCCTAGTATATAAGGTTTCCTAATACATTAGAATTGAGTTCATCTATGCACTTTTTTCATCTACATGAGTCAAATTAGTGCATAGAGGTTGAGCAGGGGAATTCAATAAACATAATCTTCAAGTGGTCTACACTTATAGTAATGCTTTATGTATATCTATAAAGTATAGATGGTATACATACTGAATGATGTGATTTTATGCATCTATGTGTACCAGTTGACATGAACTTAATTTCATAATTTATACACTACTTGTTGCATTGACGTAGTGACCTTGACTTTGTAAGACCTTAATAGTGTATGGAAATTTGATTCTAGAAGGTTTTTCACCAAGGTGTAACACAAGACAATCTGCACATGCTATGGAGCAGTCCATGAGGTGTATGAAGGTGCCTTAATGTGGCCCTTGGCCTTTTGTGTGATGTGCTAGGGCTCATGGTGGAGTTCAAGACTAAGACACCTTTCACTGAGCCCTTCACGGCTCATGTGGCATAGCACTCGCTGTGAGGTGGCTCATGAGAGGATCCTTGGGATTCAAACCCATATTTTGGCTAAGTACCTCACACACGAGCCCCTACATGGGTCCTGTAGCACCACATGGGTCAGGTGGTTTCCCATTATGGTGACAAGGGTGGCATAGTTTCCTGTAAAGGTGTTAGCCCGAAAATTATCTAAGTATGGAATCACCATCTTGGAACTTAGATAATGAGAAATTTTGTGAGTATGGTCTCATGGATAGCCATACGGTCCGTGTGACTTCATAAGAGCTGTGAGGCTTCTTGACAGGACCATTGACAACTTTTTGAAGCTCATTTCATTAGTGGCTTTTATGTAATTTCAGTTATTCCTAAGGGTCGTGTATGATTTCTAACCTATCCTAAACTCTAAAAAGACCTATATTTCTCAATTCATATTTAGATTTGTTTCCCACACTTAAAATATTCAAATTCTCTCTTCTAAGACCTCCTCTCAGCTGAGCCATTGAATAATTAACTTAGACCTTAAGGAAGAGTCTTCTTCTTCTTTAATCAATTTCTTCTTGATTATTCTTATTATCTAAGGTATGTGAGATTGATTCATGGTCCTTTTCACTCATGAAGACCCAAAACTCTTTTACTCTTTGATTTATGAAATTCAAGTTTGCTTTGAATGTGGGACTTTTAAATTATTGTTTATTTGAGATATGAGCTATGTTTAGTTGATGTTTTAAAGTGATTTAAGCCATAATATGTTGAACTACATTGATATTATGAAGGTATGAATATGCATGTCCCTTTAAATTTTTGGTTTAAGCATGGATAATGTAAAGTATGATTTAAATGTGAATTTACTCATGGTTTTACGTGGATTTCATATTATATTGTTGATTTATGTTTGAATCTCTATTGCCCATGCTATTATTTCATCATTAATGGCCTATGTATACATAAGTGTTGGTTTTTATAAAGATTATGAAGTGGGTTAAGACCCAAGTATGTTTAAGAATATGATTTTAATGAAAGTATGGTTATGACATGACATGTGATCACATAATGTCTATGATATGGTTCTTTGAGAAAACCTTGGGTGTTTACACCAATACGATATATGTGAATGAGCTATTCTTATGCCTGAAGGTTTAAATTGAAGTATGATTTGGCTCTTTAACCTACGTATGAATGATTATGGACAATGTTTTACTTTCAAGCCTAGGTATGCATTGAAATGATTTTAAATGACTTTTGCCTTGTCAAAAGCATCTATACGCATATGTATTCTTGTCAGATGATGACTTAGCATCAAGTGAACATGTGGGGGGAGGGAGTTCTACCTCCAAGAGTCCAATATCCAAGTCCCATAACTATGTGCCAAATATAGGTATTTATTTATGGTAACCTTTATTGAAATGGGAAGCGCGTAAGGTATAGATACAATTATTATATGCTGAATGAAAAAATCCTTTCCAAAATGGGAGTTCTTGTACGGTAAGGTTACTTCTCCAAAATGGAAGTTTTGTAAGGATAAGTATGGCCTACCTTTGGCAAGTAGATAGCCTTTTATTTAGTATGGGGAAGATGCTAGAATTCCATGTAATAGCTCACATGGTCTAGATGATGGTTGAGGTCTTATTGGACAACATGTAGACTCTTGTACGGATTTGTGCTATGTCATGTTATTTGCTTATGGAGATTATTATTATAGATATCTATTGTATATTAATGAGATGAAGATATGTTATAATGAGATATGGAAATATGGAAAGTCCGAAGTCACATTTTACCCCATAGTGTGAGTTATACTTAGCCTCCCCTTAGTTTTATATGCTATGTGAATCTATGCAAATCTCTATCCCCACAACTTGCCCACATTGTGAGTCATACTTTCTTTGTTCCTTGGAATTATGTGTTTATTACTTTATTATGCGCTTCGAAATCGATGACACGAATGTGGATTATATGAGGCTTGTTTGGTGACTCTCGAGTTTCAATTTACTATGTCACTCCTAGACCATAGGTTTGTGTCATGACAAGCTTGGTATTAGAGAACTAGGTGTATAAATAATCATCAAAGTCCAACATGTCGCATCGATTAGAGTCCTATTTGTAGGTATGAACTACACCATACCTATGAGTGGGAGGCTGTTATGGCATTCTATGAATTGTCTCACTTCTTCACGTCATATGTTGTAATTGAATTATTTCTTAAGGATTCCTAACTTTGATAATGTCCTTGATGCCTTACAAAAGATGCCTTCATAAAGACCTCATCTACCAAGGCAGGCCCTGGTTAATGAGGACTAAGTCCCTCAAGAGCCTATGGAAGATTCGATAACTCATAGTGAGTTCCTTACTTCTATTGCCATTCTTGTCCAAGCAGTGACCACTCTGTTTTGCATGAAATCCTTTCATGTGATCTAGTTAAACTTGAGATATTTGATTTAGATATTATTCTTGAGATGGATTAGTTGCATGCTTCATATGCTTTTATGGATTGTAGAACCTAAAAATTCAAATTCCAATTGACAGATGAACCTGTTCGTGAATGGAAAGGTGATGACTCAATTATTGAAGTCCAATTTATTTCCCATCTCAAGGCCCGAAAGATGATTTCTAAAAGGTGTGTCTATCATATTGTGAGGGTTAGAGATATGGAGTCAGAGTCACCTACTCTTGATTTAGTTATGGTGGTTAAAGAGTTTTCAGATATATTTCCTGAATATTTGCTCGGCATTCCTCCCAAAAGGGAAGTAGACTTTGGCATAGATCTCCTCTTGGATACTTAAACTATCTCTATTCCTTCTTATTATTTGGCGCTAGCTAAGTTCATGGATTTGAAAGACCAATTGAAGGACTTGTTGGAAAAAGGATTTATGAGACCAAGTATATCACCATGCGGTGCACTGGTATTATTTTTTCAGAAAGAAAGATAGGTTTCTTTGGATGTGGATTCATTGTAAGCAATTGAATAAGGTAACTATCAAGAATAAATATTTGTTCCCAAGGATTGATGACTTATTTGATTATCTTTACGGGGCAACCTACTTCTTGAAGATTGACCTCTATTCCAATTATCATCAATTAAAGGTTAGGGAGTGTGACATTCCTAAAATAGCTTTCCAAACTAGATGTGAGCATTTTAAATTTGTAGTGATGCATTTGATTTGACAAATGCTCTGGCTATGTCCATGGATTTTATGAACTAAGTTTTCAAGCCATTCCTCGATAGATTTGTGGTTGTCTTCTTTGATGATATCCTAATTTATTCTCGAAGTGAACAAGATAATATGGATCATTTAAGGTTGGTTCTTCAGACTTTCAAGGAAAAGTAATGGTATGCTAAGTTTACCAAATGTGAGTTTGGGTTAGTTGAAGTAGCTTTTCTAGGTCATTCGATATCCGATGATGGTATTAAGGTTGATCCAGAGAAGATCGAGGACATGAAGAATTGGCTTAGACAACTGATTCCTTCAATTATTCAAAGTTTTCTTAGGTTGGCTGATTATTATAGGAGATTTGTTATAGGTTTTTCATCTATTTCATCTCCATTGACTATATTGACTCAAAAGAAGGCCAAGTTTGTATGGTTAGATAAATGTAAGAAGAGCTTTCAAACTTTGAAAGATCAGCTCATATCGGCCCCTATTTTGACTCTGTTAGATAGCTTAGATAGGTTTTGATACATTCTGATGCTTCTCAGATCAAGTTAGGTTATGTGCTCATGCAACATAGTAAGGTGATTGTTTATTCATTAAGGCAATTGAATGTGCATGGATAGCATTGCCCGAATCATGAGCTTGAGCTAGCGGTTGTGGTGTTTCCTTTGAGGATTTGAAGACATTACTTGTATGGGGTTCATATTGATGTTTTCACTGATCCCAAGAGTTTTCAATATATGTTCACCTAAAGGGATCTTAACTTGAGGCAAAGAAGGTGATTGGAACTCATTAAGGACTATGATAAGAATGTTTAATATCTTTTCAGCAAGGCAAATATTACGGCCAATATTCTTGATAAACTATCTATGTGGAGTGTGGTTCATGTTGATGAAGGAAAGAAAGAGTTGGTAAGACATGTTCATCACTTGGCCAAGTTGGGTGTTAGATTGGCTGACTCTAATGATGGTAGTATTCATGTCCAGAATGGGGATGAATCTTCTATGGTTGTTGATGTCAAGGTAAAGTAAGATTTTGATCTGTCCTTGGTTGAGCTGAAGAATTTGGTGCCTAAAAGAAGATGGAGGTTTTCTCCTAAGGGGAGATGATGTGCGTTTGTATCAAGATCGGTTCTGTGCTCCGGATGGTGATGGTCTTAGAGAGATAATCATGAGTGAAGCCCATAGCTCTCATTATTCCATACATCTGGGATCTACCAAAATGTATCAAGATATTGAGGGAAGTGTATTCATGGCATGGTATGAAGAAAGACATAGTCAAGTTTGTATTAGAGTGTCCTAGTTGTAAACAAGTGAAGGTAGAACATCCAAGGCCAGTGGTTTGGATCAAGATATTGAGATTTCCACTTGGAAGTGGGAAGATATGAACATGGATTTTGTTTTTGGTTTGCCTTGAACCCTAAAACAATTTGATTTGATTTGGGATATTATTGATATGATGACTAAATTGACTCATTTCCTACCCGTCAAGATTACCTTCAATGCCCAAGATTATGTGAGCTTGTATATCTATGAGTTGGTGAGGTTGTATAGTGTGCCCAGGTCTATCATATTGGATTATGGTGTCTAATTTACTTCATAATTTGGGAGATCATTTGAAAAATAGACTTGGGATTAAGGTGAAGTTAAGTACCGTTTTCCATTCTCAAACTGATGGGCAAGCCAAGAGGATAATTTAAACTTTGGAAGACATGATCAGGGCTTTTGTGCTGGAATTCAAAGGTAATTCAGATGATTATATACCACTTATCAAGTTTAATTTCAACAATAGCTTTCATGCTAGTATTGGTATGACATATTTTGAGCCTTTGTACGGTAAAAAGTGACACTTCTTAATGGAATAATTTGAGTTAGGTGAGATAGCATTTATTGATCTGAATTTGTTGTTTTAGGCCACGGAGAAGGTGAAGTCTATCAGGGAGAGGTTGAAAATGGCTCAATCCCCGCAAAAATTTTAATCAAATATTAGAAAGAGGATCTTGAGTTTCTGCTTGGTGATTGGGCATATGTGAAGGTTTTATCCATGAATGGTGTAATGTGTTTTGGTAAGAAGGGAAAACTAAGCCCCATGTATATAGGTCTTTATGAGATTGTTGAGCTAATTGATAATGTGGCCTATAGATTGGATTTGCCTTTGGATATAAGTTCTATTCACTCGGTTTTCCATATGTCTATGTTAAGGAAATTGATTGGTAATCCTAGTGAAACTGTGCACTTGGAAGGTGTTAAAGTTGAGGAGAAATTTTCTCATGAGGAAGTTTCGATTGAGATCTTGGATAGGCAAGTAAGGCAACTTCACAACAAGGATGTGGCTAAGTTAAAGTGCTTTGGAGGAATCAACATGTTGAGAGTGCTATATGAGAGGTGGAGTCAGGCATGATAAAGTGATATACCTATCTTTTCCAATTTACTCAAGCCTAAGGTATTAAGTACTTCCTATTCCAAATGGTCCTAATTCTTTTACCTTTGTGTTTTATGACATGACATGCATACCTGTGGACAAAAATGATTTAAAGGATATTTTAACATGAGTTATAATGATTTTATAATTTTCAAGCAATGAAATATGCATTGTTTCTATGTGTTTAGATGTTTTAGGCACAAGTCAAGCCTTTTAAGCCTTGTTCTAGCACATTCGAGGATGAATGTTCTCAAGGGACAAATGATTTAAGGACCCAGACTTTGTAATGACTTAATGGTGTACGAAAATTTTTTTCCAAAAAGTTTTTCAACAAGATATTTATGTGTTGTCAAAATACACACCTTTGATGCTTAAAACTTAGGACTTTGAGTGTTCTCAATGCGATATTTATGGGTTCTATGTGTTTTTGTATTTAGATTTGTAAGATTACAGGTTGGCTATGATTTGGGAAAGAATTGCATAAGTTGCTGATTTTTGTTGTTGTTCGAGTCCTTCTACGGGTCATAAAGCATTCTATGGGTTGTTGATAGGATTCTTCAGGATTTTTAGTAAGGGGATATATGCTGAAGTTGAAGCCTCGGAACATGTAGACGAGTCGTGGAGTAGTTTACGAGTCATAGACTACTTTTCATATCTTAAGGATCAGAGAAGTGGAATTGCAAGAAGTTCATTAGATAAAACACCCATTACGGGTTATAAACCACTTTACGCATTGCAAAGTAGTGCCATAGAAGTGAAGTCCAAAATTTCAGTAGCTGACTATAAGACCCCTATTACGAGCAGTAGAAGTCATTATGGGTCGTAAAGTGCTTTCGTGGAGTTTGTCGACCAGTTCTTCTAATTTGTTTCTGACTTATTTTTAATTATTGTAAATAGGTTTTTTAGGTTATTTTTTAGAGTTCCCAGCAGTTCACGAAAGTTTTGTGTAGTTTAGGATTAGTGCTCATAGAACTCAATATTCTTAGAGAGAAAATTGTGGGAGTCTTTGAAAACACTTGTCGCTTAATTCAATCTTCAAGCTTGTGATTTTCATTGACATTGGATTTGCTTGTTTTGAATTCATTTGTGTAAGTATTTAATTATTCTTCTTAATTCATAATCTCTTTATCTACGCATAGCATGAATAGCTAAATCTACAACTAGGGCTATGGGAACCATGAAGAATTAACAAAGTAAAATTGGATAATTCACAATTCTTGGAAGGTATATATGCATGTATTAATTAACTCTCTTTGTTTTGCATGTTTTCTAGTAATGGCTAACATTAGAACTCGCCTAGTGTTACTGACTGGACAAAGGTAGTACAGAATAAGAAAATAGATTAAATAATATGATTCAATTGATATTTTCTCGCCTAATCAACTAAACTGGGCCAAGGGGAGGTTGTACTGGGCTTATAGGTAATGGTTAGTAATGACTACTTTGGAGATGGGCCAAATCACATAGTTAAATTCACCTCTCACCTTTGACCAAAAGGCTTGGTAAACTTAAGTACTATTCTGCATGCTACACACTAGACAAGAATTAGGTTATCTGGTGATATTGGGTTGGCGAATCATGGGTAACACAATACCCTAGTTGCTCTCTATTATTGATTTTTCTCTTGTGATAGTTCGGTTAGTTTATTTTCTCATTCATTATTATAATAAACCCCCCACCCTAGGGGAATTGAGTCAGTTAACTACTCGGATTGCATATTGGTGAATCTGTCTTGAGTTTATGTATTCACTGTGGGATTGGCTCTCACCTTTGTTACGTTCTGTATCTTGACAACGATACATCAATATTTTGGCGCTTTATCCTCTAAAAAGGAGGTGTTACTTGGGCTATATCAATATTTTGGCACTGTTGCCGGGGAATACGACTAGAGATCGTGAACTTTTTAGTAGTTCAAGTGTTTATTGTTAGTTCTCTTTGTTTCACTGTTGTTTGTTATTTTTGTTCTTTGTAT
>JAOTQJ010207112.1:18557-32051 GCA_025642045.1 Solanum sejunctum
TGAACTTTTTAGTAGTTCAAGTGTTTATTGTTAGTTCTCTTTGTTTCACTGTTGTTTGTTATTTTTGTTCTTTGTATGGTGTACGAGTAGTGTATGCATAAAAATCGGAGTCAAGGCAAGCCCTTAACTCTATTTGATCTAGAGATCCACCAAACTTCAAGAAGAATGACCAAAGTCAATGTGAACAACGCGACCAATGAAGCCTTGAATAGGGATATTAATGATAAGTATAGGAATGGGAACCTACCTTATTTGGAGGACATTCTCACAGCCTCAAGATTTCAATGCCAATGCTTCCTAGTTGAATTAGTACAGGTTGAGTCCTGTAGCTATGGAGGTGACTGGAGCTATTGTGTTACCACCACTACCAGTAGACATAGAGTTCACAACCTCGAGTAGGTTACTTCAGATGCTACAGAACAATGGGCTATTTGCGGTCTTACCATCAGAGGATTTACATAGCCACTTGCACAATGTTGCATTTGTCTGTAAGAATGTGATAGTAAGATAGTGTCTATTTTTGGATATTGTGGGACTGTGTCTCTTCATATTGTCTTTCATGTGCAATGCTGCATTATGGCTATTTGAGCACCTGCAGAGTTCAATCACCAGCTGGGCAGCCTTGTAAAAGGCATTTTCAGAGAGGTACTTCCCCAGATTGAAGAAGCTCAAGTTAAACGACCAGATCAATAACTTCGAGCAACTTCTTGGTGATTTAATAAGCACAACTTGGGAGCAGTTTACAAAGTTTTTAAGGAGCATGCTTGACCACATGATAGTTAATGATGCCTTGGAGGAGATCTTCTATCGTGCCCTTGATGAGAAGAATCAAGCTTGTACTGACACTATCATGGGGTGTATATTTCTAGATCAAACATTTGCAAGGATATCAGAGCGAATGGAATAATTAGACAAAACAAATTGTGCATGGAGACAGAGGGATATAGATTCCAGAAAGAGCTCATGTGCCATAAGTGTGGAGCCGGAGAAAGCCAGAACTAATGAAGAAATTATGTAATAGTTTGCTCAGCTTCACACAAGCATAGATATGATGATAAAGCAGAATCGAGAAAGAGTGAACGTAGTGGTTCACTAACCTCCACGTGCACCTCATGTATGAGGAGCCATACTATGATGAGGATGCTTGTTTTGTTATAGGTCAAATGGGGGGGTTGTAGGTCCAATGCCCAAGGGTCTAATCTGAACTATTGACGCCAATGTCAAGGAAATAAAGGTCAGAACTTTGGTAGAGGTAGAGCTTATAGATACAACCACAGAGGATATTATGATAGAAATAGAGGTCCAGATGTAGATTGGGGTTACAGAGAAGACTTCAGAAATAGTGCTTATGTGCCACCATATAACCGCGATGTGGCTGTAGACAATTCAAGAATTAAGGAGATGTTTGATCTACTCTTGAAGAAGACTAAGACTCAGGATGAGACTCTAAGGAGCATGAAATCAGATATTTCAAGTATTAATTAGATAATAGAGTCTCACTCTATGGCTATCAAACAACATGAACAATAGTTCGGTAAAGTGTCAACTCAGCTTAATCAGCATCAGAGGGGTGCACTACCTAGCAATATAGCGCAAAATCCTAAAATGAAAGGCAAAGTATGGTAGCTACTACTCAGGGTAGAAAGAGTTGAATTGATCCACCCATGCTGGTTAATGTAGAAGATGTTTTGAGCAGAGATGGTTGTGGCAAAGGATACAGATGAAGGAGATGATCGTGGAAAAGATGGGGTAAGTGAATCAGCTAGCATGCCAGAGAGGTTTGAGCCCATGAATAGGACTCCTCCTCCCTTCCTGCAGAGACTTGAAAAGAGGGAGGAGGAAGGCAAGTTCAAGAACTTTCTCTCCATGCTAAAGCAGCTATCCATCAATATCTCTTTCATCGAGGAATTGGAGAAGATTCAAGGGTATATGAAGTATATGAAGGACTTGGTCACCAAGAAGTGCACTTTGAGTCAGGAGCTTTCTCAAGAGCTTCAACATTCTAGTGCTATCTCTAAGAAGTCCTTGGTTCAGAAAAGAGAGGATCCAAGTGCTTTCACTATACCTTGCACTATAGAAGATGTGGAGTTTGCAAGGGCACTGTATGATTTTGGTGCTAGTACCAATCTGATACCCCTTGCTGTCTATAAGAACCTTATATTGAGGGCCCCTACTCTAACTGGTATACACTTGTTAATGGTGGATCACATAGTGAAGAATCCTATAGGGATTCTTTATGATGTGTTTGTGAAAGTGGAAAAATTTGTATTCCCTGCAGACTTTATGATCCTTGATTGTGAAGTTGATTTTGAAAATCCTATTATCTTGGGAAGGCCCTTCTTAGCTACTGGTCATACCTTAGTGCATATGGAGAAGGGCCTACTCAAGTTTAGATTTGGGAAAGATGAGTTTGTGGTCAACGTGTATCAGCAAGATAGGAAATATAATAATGTGAGAGTGGTTTCTGTTATCTAGACTATTGATGAAGATGAAAAAGAGGTACCTCTAGAAGAAAGATTGGGTGTTGACACATTAGAAACAGTGCCAATGAACTTTAACAGTGATGGAATCCTAGTCTATGGAGATATAATGAATGCTCTAAGGGTGTCTTATGGTCCTTATCACCAAACTAAACTAACGCTTGATTTGCAAATTCGGGAGTCACCACCTATAAAGCACTCCGTAGAAGACCCACCAATGTTAGAATTGAAGGCCCTTCTAACATGTAACATCCCAATTTTTTTAAGCTATGATCAAATCATGTTTCACGTGATATAGGATTTTAAGTGATGATTCCTAATTAAGTATAGGTATTAAAGTCAATTTTTTGGTTTGGAAATAAAATTTGAGATGATCTAAGGTCACACTAACCCTTTAGTACGAAGTTAAGCTAAAAGCTTTCTTAGCATTTGAGTTTCAATGTAAGATTTTATAAATATTAGGTGAATCAATGACTTTAAGGTTGTATATAGATGTGATGATGAATTCCTAAGTATTCAAAGTATATTAGGTGTGATTTAGAGTCATAAGGGATATGTTACATCAAGTTAAGTCCAAAGAATTTCTACCGACTAAGTTCTCATATGAGTTGATAGAAAGGTCAATTTTAAATGACCATATCTCCTCAATTATTATCAGTTTGGGTGACTATAATAAATCAAATCAAAGATATTTGAATTAGCTTACCAATGCATCTATTTTCGCCTTAATCAGAGTTCAGAGTAGAAAGTTATGACCATTTTAGTGAAGGAGTGGAGAGCATTTTGAAGGTCTATGATAGCTCTGCGTCGTGGAACAAATGCGGACCCTTACTGGATAAGTAATTACATTTTTTTCTTTTTAGTTTTAGGGTACTTTTATTCTAAAATCTTTGAGGGTCTATTTAAGGTCCCAAAATGCATAAAATGTTGGTTTTCATAATAAAAACCCTCTCCTTTCACTCTTAAACATAAACACTCAAGAATTATCAAAAAGTCATAAGTTAGGATTAGCTTTCAAGATTTCTCCTCAAGGTATTTATTCTTCATAAATTTCAATCTACCCAACTCAAATTTCTTTATCTATTCATGAATCTCTAATAGAATCTTATATCATAACATAGAGTTTCAAGAAGACAAATTCAAGAATCCCAAGAAAGGATTTCTTGACTCTTCTTTTTCAAGAATGTAGGGTTCTTCATCAAAACCTGTAAAGAGACTAAGTAAAGAATTTGAGAATCAAAGAGAATTCTTTCAACCAATATCTTTCCAAGTTCTTTCACTTCATAAGAGCTACCAACATTGAGGATTTTCTCCAAGAAAGCGAGCATTCATCAAACTTCGATTGTGATATCAAAATTTTAGGTATGTAAGGCTAAACAAAAAGTATGAGATTGTTCTCCCATGTGTCCTATAGATGGTCTTAGATGAGAGTTGAAATTTTGAGAGTCTGCATGCATGATTGTTGATTATTTTCTTGAAAAATTATACTTAATACGTGTACTTTCATATGTTGATGATCATCATAAAACCTTTTTCCTTGAACTGAATGATTTTACATGAGTTATTATATAAACCCTACCTATTATTTTATAAAGATTGCATGAGTGAAGATAAGGATGGACTCTAGATCCTTGATTGAGAATGTTGATAGATATTGTAATCATGAACGTGAGAATGATGATAGAATTATAGAACTTCATAGTCCCTTGAGTCTCCATAAATGAACTCTAACAATTTGTCTATTCTATTATTTCCAAACGATTGTTCCAAGCCATGAGATATTGATTGAAATAATTTGATTGAGATAGTATGATTGGATGATATTGATAATTATGCATACATTGAGTCCTAGGAGAGGTATCGATTACTAAAATGGGTAAGAGTGAGTCTCACTCGCACCCATAACTACGTGGCCAGTGTAAAAGATAACTGGATCATGAGAACGAATGTTTACTTAGTACCAAAAGAGGACTTGATGTTATTTTTATTCTGGATTCAATCCAATACTGCATGCTCTTTATCCCAACAAGGTACTAGGTAGATGTGGGAACAACATTAGTTTGTTGTGTCATCACCGGCTCATAGGTGATGGCTGTAGGTCCGAGAAGCTCCTAGAAATTTCCCAAATAGAGTAATCTGAGTCAAGATGAGATGAGATGAGATATGATGAGATGATCTAGGTTAAGTTACTTTGAGATAAGTCTAATTTGATTGATGAGTTGATTGGTTGATAGGTCACTTGTCTACTCTTTATTCTTGCTTTAGATAGACATTGACATGTTGGTTGTTTACTATCCTTGATGTTGATTGTTGTTTCTATATTATTCTACCTCTTTCAGTTTCACTTAACTATTTTACATAGAAGTACATTTCACATAATGGCATCCCCCTCTGGGACTGCATCATTTCATGTTATAGATATAAGATTTGGAGATCATCAACAGATACATCGTTGAGGATTTAAGACGTTTAGCTTATTGGTGAGCCTCCCTTACTTCATAAAATTCATTACTTTATTTTCATCTTACTTTAAAATTAGATTTGCCTAGCTTTATTTTGATTGAAGTAGCCATGGGTTTGTCATTGGTATCACCTGATAGTTATAGAGGATTCATAGACTAGAGCCTCATGTTGATGTAAGATTGTGAGCTAGTTCTCCCTAATACCCTTTTATTATAATATTTTTTTAAGACTAGATAATGATATGCCCATTTACTTCCTTATGTCTTCTGCTGATTAGTAGAATGTATGAATGAATGAATGTAATGGCCAAGTGGTTTGCTATAGGACTAGCAATAGTTGCCGAGTGCTAATTATGTCTAGGGTACACTCTCAGGGCATGACAAACTTGATATCAGAACATGAGTTCAAGTGTTCTACGGAGTCTATGAAGTCGTGTCTAGTAGATTCTTGTTTATATGTGTGTTATCGACCACACTTCATAAGCAGGAGGTTATAGGACACTAGGAATTACCTCATTTCTTTTTATTCCAATTTGATGCGGTAGAGTTAAACTCTATGAAAGCTCTCTTCTGATTCATGCACTGGTCTAAACCTTTGGACTATGCCTCATTTACGAGTTGATGAAGATGATAATGTTCAAACTCTTACTGATGAGATATGCCAGAATAAGTAACCA
Source organism: Solanum sejunctum (assembly GCA_025642045.1). Taxonomy (NCBI): domain Eukaryota; kingdom Viridiplantae; phylum Streptophyta; class Magnoliopsida; order Solanales; family Solanaceae; genus Solanum; species Solanum sejunctum. The sequence continues at coordinate 24,177 of JAOTQJ010207112.1, forward strand.
GAATGGTAGACAGACTGCACCAGGCTTTAGAGAAGTCGACTAGTATGTTAAGTTGATTAACCAGAAAGAGTGCATTATTACTCATAAGAATCATGCATTAGAGTTAGCTCTAGAGGTACCCAGATCCTTTTTCTTTAAAACATGCTCCAGATATTACCCGTGAGAGACTTATATCTCCAAAGATATTAATGTAACCATCTAAGATTAAGATGTGAGGTCTTATATCACCCTGAGTAGAGTTGTCATTACAGAGCTAGAATGATGACGATTGAAAGAAAAGGACAAGATAGTGAATATGATAATTGATTGGGGGTTGTAATTATAGATACATACCTATTAGGTAAGTAATGAGATGACCATCGATTGTCATATGTTTGAGGAAAAGTGATAAGTACCCTATGATTATTATGATGAGGTATACAGAGAGACAGAGAGAGATAGAGAGAGAGTTAGGATTTGATAGAGCATGCTCAAACTAGAAGGAAGTTCATGCTAATGTGTTGAAGTATTCATACTATTGAGGGTGAAACATAGATGTTGAATAGGGGGAAACAGAGCACCTTTGAAGTGGTGGGTCAAAACTAGGCTTATGAATTTTAATTGAGAGTTCATAAGATTCATTGTGTTATGAGCCTTAGTCAGATAAGGAGTTATGACTGAATAGGTGAGTGGTACTGCGTTGTAAGGAAAGTGATGATATGGGCAGAGTACAAGTGCCCCTTAGGTAAGATGAGTGAAATGAGGATAGCTCTATCGATAAAAAGAGACATACGATGTGTACTCATGATTATGTGAAGATGTGTGAAGCTCTAACCCATAATTGCTATAAAAATCTACACAGTACATTTGAGTTATCAATATTGAGTAGGATGATGTAATTATTTCTTATCATCCTGAGCAACTAAGTTGATTGAGGCATATGGATGGATGATGATAAGTTTTTCCATTATAGGTTAACTCTTATACAAATGAGTTCATGAGAGCATAGAAGTTGAGTGTTAGTAGGCAAAAATAGAGGTTAGATTGTAAGAGGTGTGGGCAGTGGTTATGTACGTCATAAGAATAGCAAATATAGATAGATTTCCATAGATATAGGAAGAAACTAAGAGTTATATCGTTGGAAAGAGTCTGTGTGGTTATCTATATGTATTATAGCATACTAGAAGAGTTTAAGACATTTTGGTTGGTAGTGATTCCCTGACCGAGTGGAGGTATATACTTACAGCTTAGTAGAGGAAATTGATTCCCAAATTTAGAGAAATAACCTTGAGAGTTAAGGGGGAGATAGCGAAGCAGTAAACCAGAGAAGGTGTTGAGTCTTTAATAGTGATAGGCTTATCAAGATGAGATATCAACTCTTTTCCATCTCATACAATCTTTACCCTTTAGTATAGGTGAACTATATTCCCTTTTGGTGTATGACTGTCGTACCTATGGCCTATTCCTATGCACGTCATATTTATTCCCATTCACGTTGAGTTGTGAGGATGAAAACTAATGAAAATATTCATTAATCTTAATCTTACCCCATGAATCCAAGAGTTTTCAGTCCTATGTTAAAGTAGATATGACTTGAGTTTTACACTACATATTATTCTGTGAACTTAGAATGAATCTTAAAAGATAAGAGAGAGTATAATCTATGAATGTTCTAACATAAGAATTCTCGATTGAATTATGCTAATGATCTTTCATTCCAAGCTCTTTGTGTAATCCAGCTTTCCAGTCTTGATAGAAGTAGTGATGATAGTAGGCGAGTTATGGGTGATGGGAGAGAATGAGTGCTTCTGAATTGTGGTAATGGAGTTGAGTTCCAATATTTGAATTGATGTTCCTTTTGAGTCTCTAAGTATTTTAGTATGCAAGTCCTTGATAGTAATTATGCCTAATAATGATGTTGGAGATAAAGTTTAAACTCTAGATATTCTGTTCGAAGTGTATCCTTAAGAATGTGTATTCGAGTATCATATTATTTGAGTTCTAGATGGTATTCATACTTATTTTGAATTGAGAGGTAGTAGTTTGATGTTTGATAAAAAGGAAAGATGATGAACTCCTCCAGCTCCAAATAGTAATGTTGATAGTAGTAGACAGAGAATGAGGGCAGATGAGGAGGAGTGAGTGTATCCTTATTATGATATTGGTGTTATACTTGTGTTATGTAGGGATAGAGAGAGGAAAGAGACAGAGATAAAACCTCATGATGAGCAATAGATAGGTAAGAGTATGTTGGTATGGCTTTGAGTGAGAACTTATTAAATGGTAGAGGTAGAAGTACTAAGTAGACATGAAAATTCTATGGTATAACTGAAGTGATTAGAGTGATAGGCTTGAATTTGTGGTTTTTTATGCGAGTATTGCTGATGGACTAGTGAAAACTTCGTAATAAGGGTTCAAGAAAGAGTAGTGAAGTAGTGAAGAGACTAGTGATCTTTTAATGAAAGCCTTGTGGAAGTTTAGAGTTGAGTATTGAGGGTTAGCTTTGTACGAATGTGATCATCTCGTGAATAGCACCTTAAGGATTAGAAGTAGGCTTTAATGGAAGAGAAGTAGGAGGTTAGATGGAAATTTAAGTAAGAGCTATCAACCTGAGTTGAGAGAGTAGAGTGCCATTAAGGGGAGTACAATTAAGGTGGAGAGTTGAACTCGACAGTGTCCATTGAGTCTTGCACATCGCGATGGTCCAATTCTCTATTAGAATTGATGATCTCCTTCATGAGTCCAAAAAATATATTAACGAGGTGTTCGAAGGATTCATATTGCTTAAGTTTCGATGTCACCTTCGTGCCTACTAGTGAGGATGTCTAAGGCATAAAATAAGAACCATATGGGATAGATTATAGGATTGTGACTAACTTATGAGGTAGCACAAGGTGAGCTTGTGTCAGGCTTGACTTTGCTAAGAGTATATAGTAAAACTTAGGCCTTGACGAGAGTTATGAGCTGCAGATGATGATGCGCTCTAATGAATTGAGTTTTCTACTCTTGAATCAATGTTCACCCATGAGTTAGAGTATTTGAGAAATTAAATTCTTGATGAGTATATTCCTGAGTATGAATAGAGACTGTTAAGATCAATGGTAAGTAAACAGTTTGATTGATTGAGTAAGAATTGAGAGGAGCTTTTATTGTTATTCGTGGCTTGATATCTATCCTTACTCATCATTCGAGGTCAAATGATCCCAAGGGGGAGATAATGTAACACACCAATTATTTAATGCTAAGACCGTGTCGTCCTTCATATGATATAGGTTTTTAATTGATGAATCCTAATTGAGTATAGGTGTTAAAATAATTTTTTTAGTTTGTAAATAGAATTGGAGATGATCTAAATCACACGAACCCTCTAGTACGAAGTTAAGCTAAAACTTTTCGTAGCGTTTGAGTTTCAATGTAAGATTTTATAAATTTATGTGAATCAATGACTTGTAGGTTGTATATACATGCTAGGATGAAAATTTCTAAGTATTCAAAGTATATTAGGTGTGATTTAGAGTTATAAGGGATCTTTTACATCAACTTAAGTTCGAAGAATTTCTATTGACTAAGTTTTCGTATAAGTTGATAGAAGGGTCAACTTTAAATTTTTATGTCTCCTAAACTATAATAAGTTAGGTAACCCATAATATGTCAAATCAAAGATATTTGAATTAGCTTTCCAATGGATCTAATTTTCCTTTAATCAATTTTTGGAGGAGAAAGTTATGACCATTTTTGTGAAAGGCTACAGCGTTGTCTGAAGGTACGCGACAGCTTTGCATCGCTGACCAAATGCGGACCCTTACTCAATATGTAATGATTTTTTTCTTTTTTTAAAGTACTTTTATCCTAAAACATTTGGGGGTCTATTTAAGGTCCCAAAATGCATAAAACGTTAATTTTCATAATGAAAATCCTATCCCTTCACTCCTAAACATAAGACCTTAAGAATCATCAAGAAAGTCATCAAGTTAGGAATAGCTTTCAAGATTTCTCCCCAAGGTAAGTTATTCTTCATAAATTTCAATCTGCCCAATCCAAATTTTTTTATCTATTCATGAATCTCTAATAGAATATTACATTATAACCGAGTGTTTCAAGAAGACCAATTCAAGAATCATACGAAAGGATTTCTTCATTCTTCTTTTTCAAGAATGTAGGGTTCTTCATCAAGAACGCTAAACAGTCTAAGTCAAGAGTTCAAGAATCAAAGAGAATTCTTTCAACAAATATTTCCAAGTTTTTTCACTTTAAAAGAACTCCTAAGATTGAGGATTTTCTCCAAGAAAGCGAGCATTCATCAAACTTTGATAGTAATATCAACTTTTCATGTATATAAGGCTAAACTAAAAGCATGGAAGTGTTCTCCTATGTGTCCCATAGATGGTCTTAGATGAGAGTTGAAAGTTCTTGAGTCTACATGTATGATTCTTTATTATTTTCTTGAGAAATTATACTTACTACTTGTATTTTCACATGTTGATGATCATAAAAAAACTTGTTTTCTTGAATTGAATGTTTTCACATATGTTATTGCATAAACCCTACTTATCATTTCATAAAGATTGCATGAATGAAGATAGGGATGAAGACTAGAGCTTTTATTGGGAATTTTGATAAATTGTGATTGTGAACGTGAGATGATGATAGATTAATAGAACTTGATAGTCCCTTGAGTTTCCATTATGAAACTCTAACGATTTGTCTATTCGATTGTTCCCAAATAATTATTCTAAGCCTTGAGCTATTGATTGAGATAATTTGATTGAGATAGTTTAATTGGATGAGATTGATGTTTATGAGTATATTGAGTCCTAAGAAAAGTATCAAATATTGAAATAGGTAAAAGTGAGTCTCACTCGCATAACTATGTGGCCAGCGTAGGAGAGGATCGGACTGTGAGAATAGATGTTTCCTTAGTCCCGAAAGAGAACTTGATGTTATTTTTATTCTATACCTTATCCAATAATGCACACCCTTTAACCTGGCAAGGTATTGGGTGGATGTGGAAATAACATCGGTTCGTTGTGTCATCACTAGCTCATAGGTGATCGTTGTAGGTCTAAGAAACTCCTAGAAAGTTCCCAAATCAAGCAATCTCTGTCGACATAACATAAGATGTTATGTGATAAGTTGCATTGAGTTTTTCTGAGACAAGTCACTCTGAGATGAGTTTGATTTAATTGATGAGTTGATTGGTTGATAGGTCACTTGTCTACTCTTTATTCTTGCTTTAGATAGACATTTGACATGTTGGTTATTACTACCATTGATATGATTGTTGTTTCTATGCTATTCTACCTATTTTGGTTTCACTCAACTATTTTATATACCAGTACATTCCACGTACTAATGTCCCCCTCTAGGAATGCATCACTTCATGATGTAGATAGAAGATTTGGAGATCACCAATGGGCGGATCATTGAGGATTTGAGACATTCGACTAATTTGTGAGCCTATCCTACTTAGGAGGATTCATTACTTTATTTTCATCTTGCTTTAGAATTAGATTTTCTTAGCTTTATTTTGATTGAGGTAGCCATGGGTCTATCATTGGCACCACCTGATAGTGATAGAGGCTTCGTAGACTAGAGTTGCATGTCGATGTATGATTGTGAGCTAGTTCTTCCTAATAGAATTTTATTATAATATTATATTGATACTAGATGATAATATGTCCATTTACTTCCTTATATCTTTTGCTGATTAGTAGAATGTACGAATGAATGAATGTGATGTCTTAGTGGTTCGCTTGGGAACTAGCAATAGTCTTCGAGTGCCGATTACATCTAGGATACCTTCTAGGGGCATGAAACAACACATCTAAGGTATGTGTTTTTGGGAGCTAACAATACTTTGTCAATCGTAGTTGTTGCGGTCTTCAATGAGGAATAGGTGAGCACCCTTGTAAGGGTACTTAAATAATTCAAGAAGGCCATAGGATAGATGATTACATATATCATTGGTATCCCTCCTGGGGTATGTACACACAATCTAGTTGGTCCAAAACTACTATCCGAGCATTGAGCACCAAAGGCATCTCAACCTCCCTATACAAGAGGTTGTCTGCAAAGACATTATCAAATGGTTGGATGCATGAGGAATCTACCCCATTGTCAATAGTTAATAGGTGAGTCTGGCGCAATATATTCCAAAGAAATAAGGAATCATAGTGGTACCAAATGCCAATAATGAGTTGATCCCTACGTGGCCAAACACAGGATGGAGGTTATTCATGTATTACAGAAATCTCAATGCTTCAACAAAAAAAGATCACTTCCATATGTCATTCATAGATCAAATGTTGGATCACCTAGCTAGAAAAGGGTGATACTACTTTTCTTGATGGGTATTTAGGCTACAATCAAATCACCATTACTCTAGATGATCAAAAGAAGATGATGTTTACATGCCCCTATGGCACCTTCGTATTTAAGAAGGTGCCATTCGGGTTGTGTAATACCCTAGCAACATTCAAGAGATAAATGATGTCCATCATCTCAGACATAGTGGAATTTGGTGTTGAAGTATTTATGGATGTCTTTAGTGTGGTTGGAGACTCATTTGAGGATTGCTTGAAACACCTTGATGCAGTTTTGCAAAGATGTGAGGAGAGTCATTTGGTACTGAATTCGAAGAAGTGCCACTTTATGGTGAAAAAGGGCATAGAGTTAGGGCACAGGATATCCAACGAAGGAATTGAAGTTGACAAACCTAAGGTGGAGGTGATCGAGAAACTTCCCCCACTAATCTCAGTAAAGGGTGTGAGGAATTTCTTGGGGCATGCATGATTCTATCTAAGGTTCATAAAAGATTTCTCTAATAGTTTCACATCCATTGTGCAAATTGTAGGAGAAAGATGCTAAGTTTGTGTTTGATGATGCATGCCTAAAAGCCTTTGAAGAATTGAAGAAGACGTTGATCTTAGTGCCCATCATTGTAGTGCTACACTGGTCTAAGCCTTTTGAAATTATGTGTGATGCTAGTAGACTTAGTTGTAGTATTGGGATAATGAAAGAAGAAGGTACGATATCCCGTATACTATGCTAGCAAAGCCCTAAAAATGACCAAGAAGAATTATACTATCACCTAACAAGATCTACTCATATTGGTCTTTGCAATTGAGAAGTTTAGATTGTATTTGTTTCGGACCAAAATGGTGGTGCATACAGACCACTGAACACTTACATATTTAATGGCTAAGAAGGATGTAAAATCAAGGTTGAACATATAGGTGCTTCTCTTGCAAGAGTTCAACTTTGATTTCATTGATTGAAAAGGGACAGAGAATTAGGTTCTAGAACACCTCTCTAGATTGGAAGATAATGCAATGATAAAATTTGATGATGGGCTAAAGATAAATGATTCTTTCCCTGATAAGAGAGTGTTGGCTGCATCTCATGATTTGATACCTTTATTTGCAGACTATGCAAACTAGCAAGTGATGTCGTTCCACCCTACCGAAACATACATCAGTATCGAAAGTTTATTTCTGATGTGAAAAAGTTCTTTTGGGATGACGCATACTTGTTCTGTATATGCTCTGATAGGATTATTTGTTGTTGTGTTCCTCAGTTTGAAATGATTAGCATTGTGAAGGCATTTCATTCATCTTGGTGGGAGGGCATAATCATGGAATTTGAATAGCCCACAACATCTTTCAATATGGATATTAGTGGCCTACCATCCAATAAGACTCCCACGACTATGCTAAAGCTTGTGATAGGTGACAAAGAGAAGGTGGTTTCCCGTAAGCACGAGCTCCCTCTAAATACCATTATTTTAATTGAGTTATTTGATGTATGGGGGATTAGTTGGTGGGACCAATTTTATATCACATGGAATTGGAGAGACGAAATGGAGGAACTTTCAAAGTAAATGGCCAAAAGGTTAAA
>JAOTQJ010207123.1:0-19206 GCA_025642045.1 Solanum sejunctum
ATTCTTAAGGACCTAAGTTAAGTAAAATGTTACATAGGTCCCAATACTTTATTAAATCGAACCAATTAAGGACGCTCAGAGTTTAAATTACGTTGCGGGTCCTAACACTTGTTAAGAATTTGTAGTAATACCACATGTGGAAGATGGAAAACATCCTATCCTTTGCTGAAAAGCAAATTGTTCTTCAAGCTAGTGATTACTGCGTGGCTAGTGATTACATTGTTGGTATTTTGGTAAGTACCAAAAGTCAACTACTGACTATCACGAATGCTAAGCGCTGCATGGGGAGACCTCCTACAAAGAAGAATAAATTGGAGGGGCAGACAGGGTTTGGTCAACCTGACTCTTTCCCAAAAGCAACCCCGATAAGAGAATTTGAAAAGTCACCTAGTGATGACATTGCTTGTATTTTGTCCAAAAGAAAGAGTGAACAATCAACTTTTGTAAATTCTAAGAGTAGCGAGGAAGGACTTCCTACAAAGAGGAAGAAATTTCATTGGCAGTGACTCTTCAATGGACCTGATTCTTATCTAGAAGTTACAACTAAGTGTATGCCATCTATGTCCTCGAAGAAAAAGTTTAAGAAATATATGGGCTGAAAATTTGAAATCAAAATAGAGAATGTTAAGATTAAGAAAAATTACATTGCTTCTAATGGAAGCATTTGTGTGTCACTTAGTAAAGTTTTCCAGGTGTTAGAAGAGTCTAAAATTTATCAGGTGGTTCCTCCAGTTGAACAGGGTAGTTTACCCAATGGCACTAATAATTCCACCTAGTTTCCTTGTATTAAAGGACCAACATGCAGCGAGGTTCCTGATGAAATAAGAATTAAGCCTGATGAAACAAGAATCGAGCCTGAAGAAAGGAGAATTGAGTGTGAAGAAACAAGTAGTGAACCTGACGACACAAGTATTGCACCTAAATATAAAAGTACTGCTCCTAAAAAAACAAGAATTGAACGTGAGGAATCAAGAATTGATCCTAAAGAATCCACAATTGATTCTGAAGGATGAAGAATTGATCCCGAAGGATCAAGAATCGAGCCTAACATAACAATGATTGAGCCTGAAATGTGCCACCAAGTTGTAATTGACTATTGTTTATCAAAATCTCAAGACACTTCTGCCTATCAAAATTCCTATTAACATGGGGTGAAGATAGGGGCTATATCCCTAAATGCTAAGAGCACCTAACTGCAACTGGATGGAAAGTCTATTCTGTTTGGAAGAATCCCAAGATATATCGTGATTGGTCTCCAGAAGGAAGAATTTTTATGTCTTTTTGAAAAGCTTGTAGATGGTTTGAAAAAATGAGAAAAACTGGAAGCCACTTATCAAAAGAGGTCACCAGTGGAATACCTCTAGTCTCATTGTTAAAAGAATCAAGAAAGAAGAGAAAACATGAGGATGTAAAATCCGGGCCTTATCTCAAAAAATGAGATGATGATATGCGATCAAGTAAAAGAGCTCAAGAGGTTGGTCCTTTTTCCTCTAATCAAATACCTCGAACAGTTTTATCTTGGTTGATAGACAATAATATGGTCCTGCGACGTGCTAAGGTAAAATATTATGGAAAGAAGAATGGAAATACAATGGTAGAAAGGTGGATAACTTATGAAGGAATCAAATGCAATTGCTGCCAAAAGATTTTGATTTTCGTAACTTTGAAGCTCATGGTGGAAGCAGTTCAACAAGTATATAATTTGAGGATGGAAGGTCTCTTCTTGAGTGTGAAATGCAGATTAAATCCTAACAGAGTATAGAAAACAAAGAGAGTAGTCGTTTTACCTCAAATGACTATATATGTTCTCTTTATCATACTGTTAGATGTTGAAATGAGATAATTATATACTTTAACATTTACATATGTAGGAGTATTAATGATGTCATTATATATTACTTACAAAGTAAACAATAATAAATATATTAACTGATGTATTTTTTATGTTGTGATCAATTTCTTCTATATCATTTTCAAATAAAATGACCTGTTACATTTAAATTGAGGATAGAATGTCAGTATTATACACAAGAAATCTGTAATTAATTATTTTTATTCTATTTAAAATTGTAAGAATAATATGATGTGTTAATAAAGGAAGCACGTATTCATTCCTTAAGGGCCAAGGCCCCCCTCTACTTTAATGAAATTTATGATAGTTTAAAAATGGATCATTTTCTTCACCTTAATCCCATAGTTTGATCAGTATAAAATGATGCCAAATCTACTTCGTAATTTTGGGATAGAACGCTTACCAAAGAATCTAATTATCAAGTGAAGGATTAACATTTAACTTGACTAATAAATAAATATGAACATTCATGGTAAGTTGAAGTTGCATCTCATCTCCAAATAACATAAGAATCTGACAATTAATATGAACTAACTATTATGCTACGAAATCTAATGAATATTATCTCAGTCTGAAAAGTTTTGTTTAGGTTATGGTCCAGAAAAGCAATATTCTTGCAGTCTTGCTGACATAATTCACATAAACTTCCATGATGAAACAGTATAATATAGAGTTATTCGTGTAACACCAAAGGGAAAAATTTATTCATCGAGCTATATTTCTCTTAGGATAGTGAAATATATAAATAGAAAGAAATCACTATTTAAGATACATAAAACACATGAAATTATATTGTACTGCAAAATAGAGAAAAATGATGGAAACATAGTACGACACTCATTGAGAATACAACAAAATTTGATTAAAGTTTTTAAAGGCACATATTGAAATAGTGTTACGAAAAGATGAGGATTTAAAATAACAAAAGGATCATATATTTCAAAGATGAATTAGAAAAGCTCTGTCGGAGAGTGCCTTGCAAGTTTCAAAAGATGATTTAAGAAAATAAAGTAAGAAGATTTAACTCTTGTCTCAAATGATGCACCAGTAATGACATGCCTCATTTTCAAAATAAGTTTAGATTAAGCTAGAATCTGATCTTCAATTTCAGAGGCATAGTTAACAAAAACTTATTACGTGAAACAACAAAAAGGGGATGTTTACATACCAACTGCTTGCTCGGTACTATCATATGATATATTAACTTGAAGAGATACCCTCGCTGCTCATTCTAAGACTCATTTATTCGTGGTCTTTACAAAAACATCAAAAACTGTTAGATAACATAGTCAAGACAGAAACCATGTCAGATTTTCCAAAAATAAACCATTTTTGGAGAATTCGACACGCATTTAATGACACTTTTAAAGAATTTGAGCATCATAGCTATACAGAAGAATCCTAAAAGACTTAAGGAAACATAGACCTACAAGACTACTAGCCCTAAATTCTAGCCTCATCCCCACCAGTACCTATTCTGACTACAACACAGAAGAGTTAAATGCCTACATCCATGCATAATTTTAAAAATTCATTAAAAGGATATCTTATCTAAATAATTAGCAGTGAGAGAATAAAAAATTAAATAACATATAGAGGCCACATGTGACCTGCTAGTCATCTCTTAGTTTTAATATTTATAGCTAGTAATGTGCTAGAATTTAAAGCAGTGACCATACAAATTCAAAGACTTATAAGTGGTGACCCGCTTCAATGTTTTGTTTGGTAAGAAATAAGGAGGAAAAAAGATCTCTGCTACCGTTAATGGGATACATCATGATATACTATAGACTCCTAGGCATTAGTCAAATAGAAAAGTGGGAAAAAGGTAAATTGTTTATTCTTTGCATGTTCACTTAGCTATATAAGAAAGAAGACCCACTTCAAAGTTATATAACAACCTTGTGATTTACAAGAAAGCAAGGAGAAGTACAATTCATTTACTAAACTTTTGATTTATAATGTAAAAATTTAGTTTTGGAGCTATACTTTTCTTTCTTTCCTCCTAGTGTAAGTTGTATGATTGAGGAATTTTCACAAACAGATAAAAAGCAAAAGCTATTTAGATGCATGTTAAATTTTGGAATCAAATGGAGAAAAGAAAGCAAAACATGAGAAGATGAATACAAGATGCCGTAAATTGATAAAGCCACGTACCATTTGACCTAAATTATCCAATTATTGATGGCATTCTTATCTAAGAAGCAAAAACAAAATAGAAAGTCCGAGATGACGACTTGTCTGATTCTAGCCACTTCTAATAAGGAGTTTGTATTTGGAAGTTATTTATGAACAGGAACTTGACAATAAGCTTCAAACATTATTTTTCAGTGAGTCAAACATATTCGTAAGAATGCAGACATATCAAGAAGGAAAAGAAAATTAAGTCATTACACAAATTAAAAACTTATCTTAAACTCGGAAGAGCGAAATAAAATCATTCCAAATATATGGAGATTGACATTGTCTTTTAGGAAAATATTAGAATTGAATATGTTGTGTACAATCAAAAATTCATATAAACGAAAGCATATATCAATAAAGTACACAATTGTAAAATCTAAACTCAGAACTCAACAAAATAAGTAGATAAAAGGTCATATTGTTGATAAGTTTTTATCTAAGAGGAAGCAAGAACAATTTCTAAGTGAAATATAGCGATATGCCCAATTTTCAAGTACCTATTTTGATTCCTTTAAGACTAGAAAATCTTGAGAATTCTCTCACAATTTTATTAGTCAAAAATCAGAAGAAACAAATTTAGCTTTTCGGTGGAAATTGAAGACTCACCTTACCTCTTGGTAGGTAATCAAATTTATTCTTGAACTGTGATGTGTTTAGTATTATTAGCATATCTCATTATGTAAAGTTTTACATTTAGTGAACAAATATGTTTTGGTAAGATAACATACATACCTACTACTCTTATGCTTATATTGGAATCAAATTTTGCTATTATGAATTCGAAAAAAAGGGATGCAATAGAACAAGTTCTGTCCGGATTTTTGATTTAGAAATTTTCTATGTGCAAGTGTAGTATTTTGGTTATCTTTTTATACAAAATGTAATTTCGGGTGATTTTTGATTGTTTGAAATCTTAAGACATATATATACATCTTTCATGAAGGACATAAAATCCAGTTTTGCCATTTGCCTTTTGAAAGCCATGTTACGGTACTAGGGCTAACCAGATTTACTGTGATAATAATCTTATTTTAAGTCAACATGATGGAGCTACTGGAAATCAAAGAGAGTATTTAATTATATTTTTAAGATTGTATATACTAGTGTACAAGTTGAGAAACTTAAGACGTTGGTTGGTCTACGGTTTGAAGTCTTGAAGTTGTGTTGTGTTGGACTGTTTGCATGCTAAAAGACAGAGGTTTGTGTAATAACTTGTACTTGAACTCTTGCTACATGTTGCTATACTTGTCAGACTATCTTGGTTACCTTTTTGTCATTTTATATTGCATTGATATCCTTTGAGACTTGTAAGACACTTCTTTAACTCATTCACTTATATGGATTACTCGATCACTTGGTGTTCTTGTTGGGACTTTATCTTTCTTGTGGCTGTGACTTTGTTAGTATTGGTATGCCTCTTGATTCGAATTTTTTTGCCATCTTAATTCTAGATTTTTGGTTCATCTTGAGCATGGAAGTTGTCTATTTTAAGCAACAACTAGGAAATCATTTTCAATATGGTTCTTAGTTCTCTTGATTATTGGATTTTGACCCGTCTTGATATATGACTTTGATCCTTCTTGGTACTTGATTATGCTTGGTGTGACGGCAAGATGTATATATGGGGCAAGGCTTGTTACGTGATCTCTTATAAAATGGCACTGATACTCTTGATATATTTGTTTACCTGATTTAATTATTATGTTTTTGTTTTTCCCATGACTTAAGAAAAGTAAATTGATGAATATAATGACTTTAAACCTACTGTGTGTGTGATTTTTCAGAAGTTTTCCTTGAAAATATTCATGGGTTGTCCTCGAAAAGAGAAGTTGAATTTTTTATTGAGCTTATTCCTAAATTTATCCTTACCTCTATCACTACTTACAAAATGGCTCATTTCATTTTCTTTTATGTGTGTTAATTTATAAATTTTTTAATGATATGACTTTCTATCAATTTTTTTGCAAATTCTTTACACAATCATCCTTAATTACTTGAAAAAAATTTCTATAATCTCGATCAAATCAACACTATTTTTTTAGCATTTAGGGGCAACTCAATAAGAATTACGTAATTTTTTACATTTTCATATGCATTAGCCTATGAATTTTTTAGTGCATTGACTTTCGATCAATTTTTTCGCAAAATATTTACACGATATTTGTAATGACCAGGGAAAGAATTCCTATAGCTTTGTCCATATCCAAGAGACTTTTTTTGCATTTAGGAGTCACTCAATAAGAATTAGGCGATTTTCTATTTTCGTGTGTGTTAGACCGTAAACTTTTTTGATGATTTGGATAATTTTTTTCATAAAAATTTTATAGAACTATCCATAGCAATCTGAGAAAAAATTCTTATATGCTCGGCCAGATCTGCAAGGCTTTTTTTAAAGCATTTAGGGGCCACTCAATAGGAATTAGACGATTTTCTCCATTTTTCATGTATGTAAGATCATAAATTTTTTGATGATATAACTTTTTTTTATTTTTTTGGGCAAAGCCTATACAGAACCATCTATAATGACCAGGGAAGACTTCATATAGTCACGGCCAAATTCACGTGGCTTTTTATTAACATTTAAGGATCACTCAAGAAAAATTAGGTGATTTTCTTAATTTTTCATGTGCGTTAGCCCATGAAGTATTTTGATGACATGAATTTTGGTAAACTTTTTATAACACCCCATAAAATTATCAAAATACCCCAAGAATGGAATCGTGCGCATAACACATCTTTCTAAGCTCCAATAAAAAATTCGAGACTATATTTCTGATCAGCACAAAAAGTGGAGTGGAAAAATATTTTCGACCCGATTTTAGAGCAATCGAGTTGGAAAATAATTTTTCATAATTAAATTCAGGACAGTGGGTGCGCACCCAAGGCATGACCTAGGGCGTGGACCTACACTTGGGATTTTCTTAAACTTCCTGGAAGGAACGTATTCTGAGAAGTTCGCGAAATACACATGTTTGTACGCCCCAGGCGTATTGCAGACATGGTATTTTGGGGTCAAATTTTATTCTTTTAATTTAGGAAGGGCACTTTTGTCATTCCCCAATCCTTCCTAAGTCAATAAATGAATATAAGGGATCTTTTACATCAAGTCAAGTCCAAAGAATTTCTAGCAACTAAGTTTTCGTATGAGTCGACAAAAAGATCAACTTCAAATGGTCATATCTCCTAAAGTATAATGAGTTAGGTGACACATAATATATCAAATCTAAGATATTTGAATTATCTTCCCAATGCATCCAATTTCGCATCAATCAGAGATCGAAGTAAAAGTTATGACCACTTTAGTGAAGGGGTGCAGAGCTATCTGAAGGTCCACGTTTTATCCTAAACCCTTTAGGGGTCTATTTAAGGTCCCAAAACGCAAAAAATGTCAATTTTCATAATAGAAAATCCTCTCCTTCACTCTTAAACATGAACGCTCAAGAATCATCAAGAAAGTCATCAAGTTAGGATTTGCTTTCAAGATTCATCCTCAAGGTAAGTTATTCCTCATAGATTTCAATCTATCCAACCTGAATCTCTTCAAGTATTCATGAATCCTAATAAAATCTTAAATCATAACTTAGGGTTTCTATCATAACCCAAGCCTAGGGTCTAGACGTGACACAGCGTAAGGGAACCTGAAGGGACATCATTCATATCATAACCTCTTAGCACATCATTATGCATACTTAGTCGCGAAAGCAATAAAATAGCATCAAGAATAGAAATAGGGATAACCAGGGATAAGGGACATCATTCATATCATAACAACAAGAATCAATAGAGAGTCAAGCTTATAACATTACACATGATATATCCAACAACATCTCTACTACATAGATAAGAGCGGGGGCCAAGACAAACAACCAAGCTCACCCTTATAGTCAATATTTACATCAAAGAAAAGTAGTCTTAGTAAATAACATGAGAGAATAAGAAATATCCCTGGAATGGAGGATTTACCAATAAGCTTGAGTAGAATCGTACTAGCCACGTGGATGGGGATACTTAAGCGGGACTCCAATTCCTACATGGTGACATCATGTAGGCATAGAGTATGCGTTAGTATATTTAAATGTACTAAGTATATAGGATGCAATGTAACAAGTGAGAAAGACCATAGAAAAATGCATAACATAGACAATGAATAAGCTTATAACAATATAGCATGTATGAATGATACTTGAAGTAAAATCATGATTATATAGAATGGTAAGAGTGTCATTCTTAGTGCAATCTAAGGCCTACCACCTCCTTGGAGAGGTACATGAGGTACAAACCCCTTTGTGAGGTTGATGAAGTACAAACTCCCCAACAAGGTTGATGGGTACAAACCCCCAACAAGGTTGATGGGCATAAACTTCCAACAAGGTTGCATGGGCCTTCCACCTCCCGAGCAAGGCGATCGAGGTACAAACCCCTCAACAAGGTCACCCAAGCCTACAACCTCCTGAGTGAGGCTTGGTCATCCCCAATGCTATAGAGATAATATCATATACATACATTCCTCTCATCATCATATAATCATCATATATAAGCCTTCCTTTCATCATCATTTCATCATTATATAGTCATCGTATAGTAATTCAACTCATAAGATATGCATTGGACCTTCAATTCATCTAGAAAATATAACTGGACATTTTATCAAACACTTAGAGGGTGTGTAGTGCTAGTATAAAACTATGCAATTCGAGAGTGAAATCATGCTAGAAAATTCAATGTAAAACCATCAATAGATACTTGGTAACACCCTCAAGCAATATAAATCAAAATCCTTTATCAAATCTCACAATAGGTCTTCGATTCATAGCCCACAACATAGTAAAATAGTCACCATTTCATAAATCCCAACATCGTGTACAGTGAATTTCATAATAAGTAAGACCCATGAGTAAATTCATTCTTAAATCATGCAAATTTGAGTAAAAGGAAGCTTGGGCATCATGGATGAAAGGAATTCATGAAAGAAACCCATATACTTTAGCTTAGGATATTAACTTGATGAAGATTGGAGATGGAGACTTGAAGTTTGAATGAGAACCATGAGATCTGGATGAGTTTGAGACTTGAATTTAGGAGATGAAATATTGGTTAAGTGTTTGAATAAGATTTAGGGAATATTTAGAATGATATGAGGGTGAATATGGATAAGTATAGGTATTTTCATGCATGAAAACACTTAGGACAAGACTCAAAAGCCTTGGACCGGACTTGAAAACTAGATAAAAAAATACACAGAGGCGCGCCCTTGTTGCGTCGCTCCAGGGGCCCAGAAACCTTACTAGAATTTGCATTTTTTGGAAAACCGATGCTCATTGCTTGCTTTTATATCGGGATTAGACCTATCTTCCACTCAATTTGACCCCCTGAACAAGCATATGAAGTCAGATTTTCGATATCACGCATGAATTTTGAGATATCTAAAAATTACAATTTCGGGCACTTTTGAGGCACATTTTTGGGCACTTTTTAGGATTGTTTCAGTTTCATGAAATGAATTCAAGGATTTCTTGATCCTTCACTCTCACAAATTAGGGTTCTTCATCAAGCACTCTAAAGATTTCAAGTCAAGAATTCAAGAACCTTCTTCAATTCTTCCAAGAACTAATCTCTAAGGTATGTAAGGACCTCCAGGAATTATTTTACTGATATTTTAGTATCCTTAACTATAGGTTTCTACCCAAGATCATAATTATTAGTTGAGATCAAAGTTTCCTCCATTACTAGCAAACTTTGTCAAAATACTGTTCATGCATATTTTCTTGATAAAGATCATGATTCTTGCTTATTTTATTATTAAATTAAGATATTGACACAAGATTTACAACTATGGTTTTAAATTATGAGAACCCTATGTCTATTTCATGAAAAGTTATAAAGTTTACAGTATGAGTTAAGTCTAAGAGGTATTTAAAGTTTTGTATTTGCAATATAGCCGAGTAATGCATTTATGCTTTTTAGATACTTGTGATAATGCCATTTTCAGTTAAAGATAACAGTCAAGATGAGAAGAGTTAAGAAACGCTAAGTTGGGCTAAGTCCCAAAAGATCAAAGATATATTTTTAGAACTCTTACTCTTTTAGTTATGAGTATTATAAATGTTATTTTAGGATTAGTATTGAGCACCAATATGAGTGAGAGTAATAATAATAACTTGAACTCATAAACTACGCAATCAGTGTAGGATAGAATTGTACCAAGGTACAACTCCACACTTGCCACTAAGATGGCCCAGTTTTGGGATAGATCCACTCCCCTAGTTTTTGTTCCTTACCCTAGCAGAGTATGTTATGACTCTGGTAGCATGGGCAAGATGCTATGTCATCACTATGATCATAGTGGTGGTTCTCGGTTAGAGAAACTCCCAAAGATGTAAAATTATTATTTTACACATCGAGATTTATCATATCTTTATTCAAGTATTTCTTTCTATTATGTTGCATAATAAATTGTGTTGAGCTATTTGTAGAGCCCAGTATTTGAGTATTATATCTTTATATATTTATTTGTGCTCATGAATTCATTAAAGTAAGTATTTCTTTTATATTAAGTTGTACTTTAAAACAAGTTTAAAAATATATCTTTTACTTGCATGTCTATTAAGCTATCTCAAAGTTCAGTTTTAAAGTGAGAGTTCGTAAGATAGCGAGTTATGAGCTTAGTCAGATAAGGAGATATTATTGAATAGGTGAGTGGTACTGAGTTATGTGGAACAGCCCACACTTGCCTAGGAATTCTCCCATAATCGTAATTCTCTTGTATCTCAAATCAGAGATATTTAAACACTCCTCTACGTAGCTCGAAAAGACCCTATGATGTCCTTTTTTTAATATCTCAAAATTCATGCAGAATTTTGCGAACCTAACCTCATATTCTTGTTCAAAGGGAAACATTGTGTGGACAAATGAGTACCTATAAGCTATACTTTGTCCATGCCAAGAAAAATAATTTTTGGTGAAACTTCGCAAAAATAATAGCTGTCTGCGATAGATCTGTGACGCGGAGCTGACGTGAACTAGTTCTAAAATTTTTGAAAATTATTCTTTTTACTCCAGGGCAATTGGGTAATAACCCTATACCTATATACATGAAAATTCCTCATTGTCAAGTCATTTTTAGCCCTAAAGACAAACCAAATATCTCTCAATTGCTCTCTAATCTTTATCAAATTCTCCATCCATTCTCAAGGTTTTTAAGAAGTCTTGTTGGAATTCAAGGAAACTAAGTCAAGCCCCAAGTCCTCCTCATGATTCAAGTATCTCATTCTCTTTCCAGATCTAAGGATTTCATTCAAGCTTCAAGTATCCATTTCAAATCTTCTTCAAGAATCTCTCCAAAGTCAAGGTATGTGGGTTTATTTCATGGGTTACTTTCAACCGTGATGCCCAAGCATCCTTTTACTTAAAATTGCATGATTTAAAGTTGATTTGGTCATGTGTATTACTTATTATGAAATTTACTGTACACTTTGTTGGGATTTATGAAATGTTGATTGTTTTAGCATGTTTAAGCTTGAAATCTAAGATCTATTATAAGATTTGATGAAGGTTCTTGATGTATATTGCTTGAGGGTGTTGCGAAGTATCTATTGAAGGTTTTACATTGACTTTTCTAGCATGATTTTACTCTTTAATTACATGATTTTACACTAGCATTACACAACCGCCAAGTGTCTGATAAAATGGCTTTTCAAGAATTCTTTAAGTTTTGATGGTCTATTATTTGAGTTATGATTCAAGTGACTCTATGATGATTATGATCATTCTAAAGATGTGTTTAAATCATGAAATTGTTGATAATATTGTAGGGCTAGATAAAGCCTCTTTTCCTAAGATTATACCTCTTGTGAGCCTTTGATGTTGATGTTAATGAAAGTATAATGTTGATGATATTATAGGGCTGGATTAAGCCCATTTTTTTAAGATTATAGCTCTTGTGAGAATCTAATGTTGATGTTAATGAAAGGGTGATGTTGATAATGACCCATTCTTATGGTTGAAGTTAGACTCACCATTTGAGGTCAATGATATTAAGAGCTACTCGTGCCATGTCTCTATGTTTATTGAAAGTTATTAAAGTATGATTATCTATTCCGTGGGACTAGACTTAGCACTAAGTGGATTGAAGACGAGTCCCCAACTCCTAGAACTATGTGCCACCATAGGTGAATGGATTAGAGGCGAGTCCCCGAGTCCTAGAACTATGTGCCACCATAGGTGAAGAGATTAGAGGCGAGTCCCCAAATCTCTAAGATTCGAATACCCTAAATATGAGGGCTTGAGGGGAATACTCAAGTCCAAGAACTAGAGGTGAGTACCCAGTTCATATAAGGCCTAGTGGATCCACTTAGTCATTAGGAGGTTCACCTTGGCAAGTAACTTCCCCCTTTTTTCTGGTGTAAGGTTGACATCGGGATTCCAAATTGTAGATTGCTTTGTCTTATATCTATGTCGATTGAGCTTTCTTCCCATGCTTATATATTCTGGTCTATACAAGTTTATTCGATTGTAAGCGTCATTTACTTCAAGCATCATTCATACATGTTATATTGTTATTATGATATTCATTGCTTATGCTTATGCATTTTGACTATGTTGCCTATCTCTTGTCGCATTGCATCTTACATACTTAGTATATTCAAATATACTAACACATATTCTATGCCTAGATATCACAATGTAGGAATCAGAGCTCCTATTAATTCTCCTAATGGGTAAATGATTGTTCAAGTTAGCTTTTGGTAAGTTCTCATGTCCGGAGAAAATATCTATCTTCTTTCATGCTTATGTTTAGACTATATCTTGCATATTTTAGAATACTTATGACTATGAGGGTAAGCTCGATTGCTTGTCCTGGCCCTCGCTAAATTCTATATCTAGAGGTATTGTTGGACAAGTTATGTATTATGCTTGAGCTTTTACTCATCTATGTTAATTAAGTATTAAAATCTCTCTCTCCCTTAGTCCTAATTTCCCTTGTGTATATCTTTCTTGTTGTTTCATCTTGCTTTCGCGACCAATGATGTGCGTATGATATGCTAAGAGACTTGTTTGGGGTCTCTTTGTTTTTCTCATTTGTCGGTCACATATAGTCCCTAGGCTTGGTTTGTGACAAAGATGGTATCAGAGCACTAGGTTGTTAGATCTTCAGCTCCAACACACTACATCGATTAGAGTCTTGTTCATGGTTGTGTTGTGTACCAAAACTATGGGAAAGTGGCTATAAGATGTTTTAGGAAATGTTTCCCTTCTTCATGGTCTATGTCGTGCTTTAGAAGTGAGATAGGGCTTTCCCCTCTAACAAATGTTCTTTTCTCTTGTAGTTGATCATACCAATTTAAAGAGGAAGGCGAGGGAAGGTAAGTTAAAGCTTTTGATTTTTGATGGATCCAAGTTTCACTATTCCTTTCATTATTACTTTTGGTTCCTAGTAGGCTTCTTGCCTATCCTCAGTTGCTATATGAACCTTTAGTTTCTACCTTTTGGTTGAATATATTGTTGCTACAAAGTTCATAGGTATTGTTCCATGTTAATATTGCATTAGGTCTTGCCTAGTGACTTGTTGGAGTTGATGTGATGGATTTGATGTCATGCTTTGGGGTGGTGTGCCACTATTTCTTTTATTATTCTTTTGGTTTCTAGTGGGGTTCATGTGTGTCCCAAACTCTCTTTGGTGTCTAGCTCATCGATGAGCCTATGTTATTTTAGAGCTTATGGGTGTTGCTCCATGTTCATATTGCATTAGATCTTGCTTTGTGACTTGTTGGATTTGTTGTGGTGGGTCTTTATGTTACATAGGGGATGGAATAGTTGCATACATATTGTGTCCTCATGGATAGTAGGACCTGTAAAGTTAGATCCCGAATCCCTAATGAGCCCATCTTCGAGTGGGAGGTTGGTAAGTGATAGCAAGGGAGGTAGGTCCATTTCATATCTTAAGGTACAATTGATCTCTAGTGGTTTGCATTGGTCATCTTGTGTGAATTCGAGGCATTGAACCTAAGTTGTTTTGTTCATAGAATTGTTGTTGATGATAGATGAGGCCTTGAATGTCCCTTTCCGATATTTTGAAGTTGGGATAGTGTCTTTTGGGTTGACTAGTACACCGATTATGCCAATTAGTCTCATGAACAAGATCTTTAGCCCCTACTCTAATAGGCTTACGGTGGTTTTGGTGATGATATTATGGTTCGTTCCTTAATGAGGTAGTGCATATGAGTAATTTGAGGATAGTACGACAAAATTTAAGGAAGAAGATTGGATGCTAAATAGGAGAAATGGGAATTTTGGTTGTAGGAGAATGTCTTCCTAGGTCGTGTGGTGCTGGGTGATAGCATTAAGAGGGACCCTAGTAAGATGAAGGTGATTCATTATTAGACTACACCTTGACTCCCTTGGGTGTTAAGAGCTTCTTGGGCTTAATGGGCTATTACTGGAGGTTGTGAATAGGTTATATTCTATTGCCTTCCTTGTGACTTAGTTGATTCCAAGTAAGGCCTATGTTGTGATCGACTTTTTTGAGTAGGGTGAATTGTTGGGTCTGGGAGTTACTATGTCTTGTGTTATTCCTTTATGCTAATAGGATTCATGTGTGTGTGTGTGTGTCTTGTATGGTTACATGAGTCTATTGTGATTAGAAGAGGTCTATAAGGGTTGCCCGATATTATCGTTGCATAGAGTCTTGTCTTGTGATCTTGGTTAGACTTAGCTTGATGAGTTGGAGGTCTTGGGATAGTTTGGGCTACTTGCATAGCATGCTTCCAATAAATGTAGAACCCATAAGTTTGTAATATGATGGTTAAGGATGGTCGTTCTATTTGGTTAACTACAATTTGTTAGTCACTTCTCTAAGGTTCATTTGAGGTTTGAGCTTTTATCTCAAGTGTGGAGGAGGATAGTTGATATCCTTAAGTGTCATTTTGAACTAGGAATGATCATTTTGAATGTTGGTGGAGTTGTTTGGTTGGCTTATGCACCGGTAATGTTTGTGGGTTTATTGAATAAGGTCTTAAAACTCTACCGTGATATGTTTGTGGTAATCATTAGTGATGAGGTATTTATTTTTTTAGAGCTTGTGAATCATTTGGGGATAGTATTGCAAGTCTTGGAGGATGAGAGATTATTTGCCAAATATAATAGTTGTGCATTTTGGATAGCAAGAAGGTGGTTAAAATTCTTTAAGGATTATGAAATGAGTGTGCATTATTTATCCCTGGTAAGGCTAATGTTGCGGTTGGTTCTCTAGGTAGCCTAGCAGGTGTTGTTGATGGTGGCAAGGAGGAGACTAGTGGGGCCTATCTATTGGTTAGATTAGAAGTTAGGTGGAGGAAAGTTAAGCATGGTTATGTAGCATTCTTGATGGTTCCAAATTTTATTTGGTTAAGATATCTAGATTAAGCAAGGCCTTGATTTTGCCTTATTAGAGTTAAAAGTTTTGGGTGGAAAGATGGTAGAGCGGAGGTAGTCTCCCAAAGGGAGATGGTAGTTCATGGCGACAAGTGGAATTTGTGTGGTTAAGGTTGACAAATGAGTTATGGTTACGAGTCATTGTCAGATGAAGAGAGAAGTTAGTAAGGTTACATAAGTGTGGCGATTGCCGATGGATATGTAACACCCCACACCTTATAATGTTAGTACTATGCAAATAAAACAAGATATGGTTTGGTCAAATTAGAGCCTATTTTTAAAAATGCTCGAATCTTATGTTATAGGGAATATGTGCGTCTAATGCTTAAGAGGGTTGAGTGTATACATATTTTTTGTCAAATTGAGAAGAGCACGACCTTAAATGAAGTAAGAGAATTAAGGTACTTGTAGGACTTGGGAAGCTAGCAGGTGAGTCACCTACTTGCTTAGCTTAAATTGCTAGCTAAATGGAGATGAGGTCCGACATTGAATTTGTCCATGTCCGATTATGAGTAAAGTCCATGTTAAGGGTGTAACTTTAGCCTAAGTTTTAGCATCATAAATGGACTTTATTTTCATCCCAAGAAGAATATAAAAAGAGCCCAAGTGCATCACAACACACTTAACCATTTGGGCGCAAACCAAGTGAAGAGAAGTTTGGAAAATGGGCAGCCAAAGCCCATCAACTTTGAGACCCATTTAGGCCCAAGTGTAAGGGCCAAGTTGCTGGATAACCAGATTAATTATATGTGGTATTAGGTGGTCAAAGGGTCAAAATAAGGTCGTCCAAATTGGTCCATTAAAAAGGGGTTATAAGCAACAAATTTCATTCACTCTTAGACTTGGAAAATTTCAGCTTTCACAATTTTTTCTCTATACTTTCTTAACCTAGCAAAACAGCCACAAGGGAACTTCTAGGGTTCTTGGAGAAGAAATACACCTTGAAGGTAGTGTTAAGTAAGTTTACATATGTATTTAGTATGGTTTTCTTATAAAAACAAGAAGTATATGCTAGTATGTTTGTGCTGAAAAATTTGGACAGCATGTGTTTAGAAAGTTACTACACACTTACCTTTGATTTTAGTTACTTCTCTATGGTTTATGGGTTGTATTATGAAGAGAAGTTGATGTTCTTAACATGGATTGAGCTATAGATATTACCCTAAGGTTACTGCCCTAATTTTCGTTTCATTTAGCAAACGAGTTTTATTGTGCTATCTTAAGTATAATGTTGATTGGAACTTGTGGGCTGTTGGATGGAAGGCTATTGGCTCACATCCTTCATGACTTCTTGGGTGATGTTATAAGACCTTTTTAGGACTATTTGTATGTATAAATGTTGTTGGAACAGTTTTGTTAGAGTTGGAACAGGTTTGGAATTGTCGACGTCGAAATGTAGCGAAGGGAGGTAACGTTATGTTGTCTATTTTTAGGTGGTATAGAATTGTTATGTGTTGTGATTGTGGGATGTTGTAAGGCTTTTATGGCAATAAAACAGGCCTCACACGATATGTACATGCAAATATGTATTAGAAAATACGATAAGAGGCAGAAAGGTTGAAAGAATACGCTCAGGTTTATATATTCCCGCTTGCTGCCCGTGTATTATTTTTTTATGTGATTGGGCTGCCAAGATATATCTATTGGCTGCTAATGCTAGTTTTATCACCTGCTGTGTTATAGATAAATATTTGGAGGAAGGGAAGGTTATCTCGAGGTATTAACGAGGTCATACAACGAGGTATGTAAGGTTACTTGATTTCATATTACTTGGCATGAAATCTAGATTCTTCCTTGGCATATAAAGGCACTTGCCAACTCCGACACAACTAATAACCATGTCTCCACTCTTTGGAATGTTCATATGCTCCCATACATAGTTACCTTCAAATTAGCATACATACATGGATACCAAGTTATATGGGTTCTTTTTGCCAAATAAAGTTCACAAGTTGTTTTATCTCATACGTATTTGATTATTTGGGTAACGTACTGTTTTTGTTGTCATATTGTCTTGTATGATTATCTACATATCACATTCTACATATATAGTCCTACAGCTCCAATATTATGACCACCAAAAGAATCATCTCAAAGGTAATTGAAAGGTAAAGTATATTGTTTATTCATCGGTGGTAGCCCAAGGGGTGGAAGAGTCACCTAGCCAAGGATGATCCTATCATGGGTGGTAGCCCGAGGGGTTAAGGAAGAACCTAACCAAGGATGATCCCAATACAGTTTTACCACTAATCAGCTGGTCATTTGTATTACATGTTGTGCACAGACTATACAGTAAAGGTAAAATAATATAAAGAATATAAAGTACATGATCCCAAAGTATAACCAAAGGTGGTCTCTAATCTTACACCAGTGCATGGTTTCATTTGAGTTGTTACTTCATGGATAGTATGTCCTACCTTACATATTTAGTACATTATCCCATGCTGACATCCCTTACGGGGGACCTGCATTTCATGCTACAGGTACAGGTGTTAGTAGATCTCCTTAGTAGGAGTACAGGACATCCAGTTGCTAATACCAAGCTCCATGTTGCTTCAGGGCTATGTTTGTGTCTAGAGCAGTTAGTTGAGGTAGGGCCTATCCTGACCCTTGTCAGATACTTTTTCTTATATAAAGGCTTTATAGACTACGTAAATTAAAGTGTGGTCATGTCTCGTACTTTAAACACCATGGCCCCAATGGCCTGGCCATGTGCATTTCTTTTTGTCTTATTATCACTGTTTATTTTCTTAAAGGTATGTAAAACATAGAAATCCCTCATAATATGTATAGAAAGGGCATAAACATAGGTTGATTCTCCCGAGCCTTATCGGCGATGGGTGCCAGTCCATCTTAACGGGAATTTGGGTGTGACAGGATAGGGGTTTGGTTACTCAAATAGCATGATTTAAAGTTGATTTACAAATAGGTCTTACTTATTATGAAATTCACTGCACACTAGTAAAGCTATGTGAAATTGTGACTATCTTGCTATGTTTTGAGCTATAAATCTTGGATCTATTTGTAAGATTTGATGAGGGATTTTGATATTTATTGCTTGAGGGTGTTGTAAGGTGCTGATTCATTGTCTGACAATGGATTTTCTTACATGATTTCATCGCTACAGTCCCCGGTTTTATACAAGTATTACACACCCTCTAAGTATTTGATAAAATGTCCAGATGTGGTTTCTTAAGGAATTGAAGGTCCAAAGTATGAGATACGCTATGATTGATGTTATGATGATAAAAATAGCTTATGTACATGATATGATCTATATAAAGTGTTGCATTAGACCATGCTCGATCCAGGGAGACTAAGAGCCTAAATAACTTATCGAGGGGTTAGTACCTTGATAGACAATCAAGGGGCTAGTGCCTTGATAACCGATGTGGGAGTTTGTACTCATTAACTGAGGTGGGGATTTGTACTCATCAATGGAGGGGGGGTTTGTACTCATCAACTATGTGAGGGGTTTGTACTTCGCCACCAAGGTGATAAGGTGAAATTATCATCAACCATGTGTGGGGTTTGTACCACACCACCAGGGTGATAGGGTGAAACCATTGTAACAGCCCGGACCTCACACGTGCATATATTGTCCATTTTGTTAGCCATGGATCGCCTATGCACCAGCGCACAGTTTCATTTCTCCCAGGTTTCCCCGGGAAAAGGCCTATGCATATGTAAGTTCCAAGACCCTTCAAATAGCCCAGTAACTCCCTCTCTATAGCCGATGTGGGATTCGCCTGGCTGAGCCA